>JASCZW010005072.1:0-196634 GCA_034211315.2 Aedes japonicus | reverse complement strand
GGGTTACGTATTTGCTCGATTTTTCTGGTGACCCTATCGAACAAGGTCACCCTAATAAAAAAAAAATACGGGTCTTACTATTTTCGATGAAGAACATATCAAGCGATTTTGAGCAAAATCGTCGACTTTTTTCAACTCTATTCTTTCCTGTGGAATCGCTGTTATATATATATATATATATATATATATATATATATATATATATATATATATATATATATATATATATATATATATATATATATATATATATATATATATATATATATATATATATATATATATATATATATATATATATATATATATATATATATATATATATATATATATATATATATATATATATATATATATATATATATATATATATATATATATATATATATATATTATATACATATATATATATATATATATATATATATATATATATATATATATATATATATATATATATATATATATATATATATATATATATATATATATATATATATATATATATATATATATATATATATATATATATATATATATATATATATATATATATATATATATATATATATATATATATATATATATATATATATATATATATATATATATATATATATATATATATATATATATATATATATATATATATATATATATATATATATATACAGCGATTCCACGGGAAAAGAATAGAGTTGAAAAAAAGTTGTCCGATTTTGCTCAAAATCGCTTGGTATGTTCTTCATTGAAAATAATAAGACCCGTATTTTTTATTTTTTTATTAGGTGACCATGTTCGATATAGGGTTACCAGAAAAATCGACATTTTTCGAAATTTTTTATTTTTGAAAAATCATAACTTCTGAACCGCTGAATCGATTTCAAATATTTTTTTATAAATAGAAAGATTATTACTTCTTGTTTTTATTAAAAATATTTTTTTAAATAATTAATGTACTCAAATATGCTAAAATGGTCAATATATTTGTTTTTTATGATTTTTGAAATGTTGGACCACAACGACTATTTATTTTTATATTTTTTTATTAAAATTCAAACATTTTTACATAACATATCAAAAAATCTCAAATGTTCATCGAGCCGATTTTGAGTTAAATTTTTTGAAAATTTCAAGTTTTTTGCCTATACACACATGGAATGAGCATCATTTTCCATCACTTCAAAATAACTGCGGGAATCATTTCATTGAAGTTATCAAACTTATTCCTAATAAATTCATGATAACCATGTTTACAAATCTAGTTTTATTTGTGAAGTATTGTACCCATCAAAAATAGGGGAGGCTGGTCCAATTCTGACCCCATTAAATGTAAGAACTATAAATCAGCCTCAAATTGTTTAAAAGCAGAGACCAACATTGCTAGGGTTTACTCAGCCATGGTTTACGCTATAACTGGAGCCACAATGGTCCGTTAGCGTCCAAATTCAGCATGAGTGCTCATAAGGATTGTAGAGGCACTCATGCCGAATTTGAGTTGTAGCGTAAACCACGACTGAGTAAACTTAACTCATATTTTGAATTATTCCACATTAGGGTCATTTTGAGTGAATCGAACCGAAACTAGAATACAAATTTTTTTAGGGTGTAGAACATTTTTTCTCAAATTTAGTCAATTTTGAAGTCCAAAAAACACAATTTCTCCGACCAATGCATTCTACGTTGAAATTCTTTGTGTAATGAAAGCTTTCCATTGGTATTATTAAAAATTTGGCAACCAGCGCTGTCTGAGAGAATCTTGGGAAGTCGGAATTGGCCATAGGGTCGAGATTAGACCAGGCTCCGCTATATTGAGGAATTGTAGCTCAAATCTCAAAGCTTTAGACTACAAGCAAGGGTTTTCCCAGATTACCTTCAATTAAAACTCAGCATTTAATTTGATTATTTAATTATTTTTATTTTTCATAATTCATCAAAAAAAATTACAAAGCAAAATTCTAACAATTTAACGCACTTTTCTTCATCTGAAAACGAAAACCGTTTCACGATAATGTAATTTTCATTCTGTGGCTTAAAGTAATGAAACGATTGTGTCCCAGAGATTTGTTTTACAGGAGTACAATGGTTCTTTATTTTCTTTTCCATTGCATTGTAATCTTTTTCCGAGAAAAACAAGTAATATATTTTGGAATCTACTTAAGAAACAACCCAAGGGTAAAGTTCGTATGCAGTTGTAATATGATGGCCTTGTAAACTTGCTTTTGAAGCGTTTCGCTTTAGAACGCCTCTTAAAGCGTCACAAGGCCCTTTTCCATAGCAAGTGGCAAAAAAGTTCCACTCTGCATTAAGACCGAAGTCCATTTACATGTGGCACAAATTGGAAGCAGTCATCTTAATTCTGTATTGACTGCCTTCATTAGAAAAAAATGGATATTTTTCAGGTGAGGTAGCTTGTTTTAATGAAATTCACACAATTTGTTAAAAACAGCCGCACGGCAACATGGTTATGTTTAGTAAATTCTGCGATTGCTATGAAGCTTGTAAACTTTAAATTTTGTGCTTCATCCTTATAATATATGGCAAAAGGATGGATTGTGCATTGAGCGTTTGTCCAATGAAAACCTTGTATAGCGTCCAGAATAACAAAAGAGTAATTTTCAGAATAGTCAGCAATTATAATGCAGTCAGTTGCTTCCAAATTAGTTTTAAGTTGTTTTAAGTAGTTAACTTGTTGCTCTGCATTAATATTATGCGGAGATAATTCGCTAAATTTTTCTAAAAATGTTTCCACAAACTCTTCTGCATCCATTCGCATTGAATTTAGATGACAACGATCTGTTTGCTCCCATTGTTTAAATTCTAAGGAATCGATATTTTGAAGAAAATTCATCAGGTCATTCTCCAGTGTTTGCGTACCCGGGCAATGATCACAGGTTTTCAACCAACATTTCTCTGTAGGATTTCATGATACGTTTTAAAATGGTTAGGGATAAGTTTCTTAACCTTAAGGGTTTTAAACATTAATTTTACATTCTGATGATAAATGCATACGCAGACAGTATGCGTTGCACTTGAACCAGCCAGAATACAATTTTTTGGGCGGCTACTGAAAAACATTGAAAATCCAATTTAAAAAGTAGGATATTGCTCTTTGAATATTAAACACGGTTCAGAAACGGTGAGTTCTTGAGTTTTACATTCTAGATTAACTGCACTTGGAGTTGCTGGCTCGTTTTCTTTCTTGATAAAGCGATAAAGTCTGCAATAGCAGGTATTACAAAAGTAGGAATAGCTTTTATCCAACTTTGTTCTCCTTTCCACTGCATAACCATATAGTTTAGGAGTAGGTTTCCTGTAACTATTAATCTAAACATGGCAATTTGAGCAGTCATGCTTCATTGTATTAAACGTTTCTTTAGTAAGGTTTCAGTTCGGTTCACTCAATGTGGATTAATTCAAAATATGAGTTAAGTTTACTCAGTCGTGGTTTACGCTACAACTCAAATTCGGCATGAGTGCCCCTGCAATCCTTATGAGCACTTATCATGTATTTGGACGCTAACGGACCATTGTGGCTCCAGTTATAGCGTAAACCATGGCTGAGTAAATCCTAGCAATGTTGGTCTCTGCTTTTAAACAATTTGAGGCTGATTTATAGTTCTTACATTTAATGGGGTCAGAATTGGACCAGCCTCCCCTACTTTTGATGGGTACAATACTTCACAAATAAAACTAGATTTGTAAACATGGTTATCATGAATTTATTAGGAATAAGTTTGATAACTTCAATGAAATGATTCCCGCAGTTATTTTGAAGTGATGGAAAATGATGCTCATTCCATGTGTGTATAGGCAAAAAACTTGAAATTTTCAAAAAATTTAACTCAAAATCGGCTCGATGAACATTTGAGATTTTTTGATATGTTATGTAAAAATGTTTGAATTTTAATAAAAAAATATAAAAATAAATAGTCGTTGTGGTCCAACATTTCAAAAATCATAAAAAACAAATATATTGACCATTTTAGCATATTTGAGTACATTAATTATTTTAACAAATATTTTTAATAAAAACAAAAAGTAATAATCTTTCTATTTATAAAAAAATATTTGAAATCGATTCAGCGGTTCAGAAGTTATGATTTTTCAAAAATAAAAAATTTCGAAAAATGTCGATTTTTCTGGTAACCCTATATCGAACATGGTCACCCTAATAAAAAAATAAAAAAATACGGGTCTTATTATTTTCAATGAAGAACATATCATGCGATTTTGAGAAAAATCGGACAACTTTTTTTCAACTCTATTCTTTCCCGTGGAATCGTATATATATATATATATATATATATATATATATATATATATATATATATATATATATTTATATATATATATATATATATATATATATATATATATATATATATATATATATATATATATATATATATATATATATATATATATATATATATATATATATAAAGCTTCAAGAGCCTGGCTTGTAGTGTAATTGGCACTGTGTGGGACTCAGTCAAGCGGTAATGGGACTCGTTTTCGTGCCTTACCACTAAAAAACATTCCTTATTTCTCTTTGCCGTCCCCCCCCCCCCCCGGGACCACGATGAAGCGACTACTTCAGGGGGTGGCTGAGCTCATGCACCTCTCTGTTGTCTTGGCTCTTGCGCCTCTTGCCGTTATTTTGTGCTGCTTAACGTGCCCTCCTTCACAGTCACCCTTGTGGTACACCGACACTGCTTGACCGCTGGTGTTCCCTCTATTCGCGCTGCAAATCAGTCATAATTTGCGTCACTACACTATTAACGTCATTCCAGGTGCTCGCATCTCGACACATTTCCTCGATGATGTTCTCCGTATTCAGCACTGGCATCTCCCTCCGAACTTCTTCAAACCTTGGGCAATCGACGATCACGTGCTCCGGTGTTTCTTCTACGTTTCTATACACTGGACAGACGGGTGAGATTGCGTTTCCAAACCGATGCAGATACTTTCTGAAGCATCCATGACCAGACAGGAACTGTGTCAAGTGAAAGTTAATTTCGCCATGTTTCCTGTTACCGGTATAAGCCGGTGTGTCCACCTACCATTTCTCGCCGTGTTCCACTCCTGCTGCCAATTCGCCATCGATGCCGCTCGCACGATCTTCCGAACACCTTTGGTTTCCTTCCTCGTGTAGCACTCACTGTCCTCGACCAGGATAATGTCGATAAGATTCATTCCGGCGATAACACATACTGCTTCCAAAGAGATGGTCCTGTAAGCGCTCGCAACTCGCATGGCCATGTGACGATGCGTTCTGTTTAGTTTAGCACGATTTTTCATGCTTTCCAACGCCGGTCGTCGATCATCACTCCCAATTACTTCAGCGCTCGCTTCGAGGCTATGACATGCCCTCCAACGACGATTTCCGCCTGTTTCACCGCTTTGCAATTGCTGACCACTAGCAGCTCCGTTTTGTGGTCTGCAGTTTAGCTTCACGCATCCAGTTCTCAACCGTGACAATCGCTTCGGTCGCCAACATTTCCACTTCCTCTAGCGTCTTGCCTGAAACTGTCAGGACAATATCGTCTGTCGTCGATCTTGACTCCCGTTGGCAACTTCAGTGTTAACACTTATCGACTTCTGGCCCATTTTTATATCGTACAGCAAAACCCGGTTCTGGAAGTAGCTACTCAAAATCTTGCACAGATAGTCAGGCATCTTGATTCTGTGTAGCGCTTCGGCGATAGCTTCCCAGCTAGCGCTATTAAAGACATTCTTGACGTCTATCGTTATCACCGCACAATATCGATTACCTCTCCTCTGCTGCTTGCGTGCCTTATACGCACTGTCGATGACAATCCGAATTGCATCCATCGTGGACTTTCCTTTCCGGAACCCGAATTGGTTTGTTGACAAGCCATGCTCGCTCTCCGTGCACTTCATCAACCTGTTTAGGATGACCTTTTCCAACAGCTTGCCAAGTACATCCAACAAGCATATGGGTCGATACGATGCTGGATCCCCTGGCGTCTTTCCTGGCTTTGGTAGTAGCGCCAGCTTCTGAATCTTCCACCTGTTTGAAAATCTCCCCTCTTCTAGACAATTCTGCAACACACTCCTAAAAATGTCGGGATACCTCTGTAGTGCCGCTTTCAATGCCACGTTGGGAATTCCATCCGGACCCGGAGCTTTGTTCACTTTCAGCCCTTTTGCCACTGTCAAGAGCTCATCGTTGGAGACTTGTGTACCACCAGTTGCTCCTGCAACTTCATTGCCGTACGGTGTCGGTGGCCATGCCGTAGGGTCAAGCTGCGGGAAGAGACCATCCACGATCGTCTTCAGCTTGTCCGGGCATCCTTCAACTGGTGTCGCTTGACCCTTAAACTTTGCCATCACTACTCAGTAAGCGTTGCCCCAGAGGTTTGCATCGACATCTCAGCACAGTTCTTCGAAACAGCTGGACTTGCTTCTCCGTATTTCTCGTTTTAATGCGGTTCTGGCCGCCCGGAATGCCACCCTACGCACTTCTCTATCCGCTTCCGTTTTTGCTCGCTGAACTCGCCTTCTGGGCTTTGAGACAACTAGCACGAAGGCTACTGATTGCCTCGTTCCACCAGTATACTGGGCGCCGTTTGTTTCTTGGCTTTGACTTCCTCGGCATGGTGGTATTACATGCCGCAGTCAGCCATGCTGTCAGCTCTTCCGCGTCCGAGGGGGTGCTTTCTACATGCAGTGCTTCTGTAAAAAGGTCGCTATTGAACTCCTTTGTCCTCCAGTTTCGTTCGTTCGTATTCATCCGTCGTACTTATACTGAGTTCCCTTTGCCGATTGTGTACCTGATCACCAGATGATTGCTATTTGTGTACTCCAGGCTCACTCTCCAATACAGTTTCTCATCAGCGACGGACTGCACAAAATAACGTCGATATTGGACTCACGACCATCTCTGCGAAAAGTGCTAACGATGCCTTCATTGACCAGCTGAACCTCCAACTTTACTAGCACTTTCAGAAGGCTGAACCCACGAGCGTTGGTACATCTGCTACCCCACTCTTCTGCCCAAGCATTAAAGTCTCCTGCGATGATGACAGGTCTCCGCCCGATCAAATGTACGGTGAGTTCATCCATCATCTGGTGGTATTGTTCCACCGTCCATCGAGGTGGTGCGTAGCAACTGCATATATATGTGTGTATGTGTGTGTGTGTGTGTGTGTGTTTGTGTGTATGTATGAATGTATGTGTGTGTGCGTGTGTGTGTGTGTGTGTTACGAATATTGTCACATTGGTTTCTCAGCCATCTGTGAACCGATTCCAGTTCTGTTGACGGCAAATGAAAGCTACAACATTTACTTAGAACATAGATTTTTTTTCATTTCGACATTTTGTTACGAAGATATGAACAAAACAGTACTTGACGGCCTATTATAATAGTAATCAAACACTTTAGTCTCCGATTACATACCGATTTTAGTTTTGTTAGCGGCAAATCAAAGTAATAAAACCTTCAAATAACTGGTCGTTATGATAGGATAATCCTACATGGAGATATGACCAAAACAATACCTGAGAGCATACAGTGGACTATGCGACTCTATAGAATTAAAGCAGGATCGATTGGCTTGGTTTTGAACTGCAACGAGTATATTCGAAAATTTCACAAAGTCTACATTGCTATAACTACACAATTTTCAACGAACATGTACTTATTAAGTATCTTGAATCCATATCGATAATAAAAATTGACGCTTATTCTTGTCTTATAATTCATTTTCTGGGCTGATTATATGTAAGAAGGGTTCAGTCTCACCATGGATTAATTCGGGTTTTAAAAAAAACAAATGTACCTATTTTTAAAATTATGTAAAATGTATCTACATATTTAAAAAAAACTTCAGGCACTATAGTACAACATGTTTTCAAATAACTAGAAATGAGAAGAAAGTTTAGTATTTTCCATTTAACTCCAACTACCTTTATTGTGTATCTTGGCAGATGCGTATTTCGTCTACAATTTAATGTTTATATGTTATGCAGGGTATGAGTTGTTTTCCTAAAGACGATATTTGTGATGATTTTTCCAACATATAAGATATCCATTTGAATTCAACAAGTGACTCGTTGTTTTATTGTACATAGAACGATGTATAAAGTTCAAACGATTTTACGTAAAATGTTAGCCAGTTTCGATTTCAGGTATTTTGGTAGCCGTTAGACTAATCATTTGAAACTATAAATTAGAAGAAAAATTAGTAATCTCCATTAAATTCCAACTACCTTTGCTTATCTTCGACAGATACGCGTATTTCGTCTACAATGTGCAGACTTCTTCAGTGTCTCGTACTAATAACTCGACTACGAGACACTAAAGAATTCTGCACATTGTAGACGAAATACGCGTATCTGTCGAAGATAAGCAAAGTTAGTTGGAATTAAATGAAGATTACTAATGTTTCTTCTTATTTATAGTTACAAGTATTCCACTAAACAGCTCAAACCCTCTAGGATTTAATCATTTGAAGAAGAAAAAATCAGTATCAATTGAACAGACATCGACGCTGAACATCCGCATACTGAAAAATACAGATGCCACGTTGTCGGCGTTTCTCTCTGCGATGTACAATTCTTCCTAAATGAGTTGAACACACGGCTTGTGCTGTTGGTTATTCTATTTTTCGCTTTACATAGCGTCCTCGTCTACGGCTAGCATCTCCCATAGCGTGGAACGTTTTAGGTTGTTTTGGAAATGAAATTTACATAACAACCTGATGAAATTTTATTTTATGTACTTTTATTGAAACCATAAGATTGCAAATTGTCTTAACAATCTTTTAATGTAAGAATATAACATTGTTTTGTGCATAACTTTCGAGTAATCACGGGTGCAAGAGCATCATGTTTTTCAATCGCACTTCTACATATAAACAGATGCCAAGGGATGAATGGATGAATATAGTTGAGTTCTCTTCGATGTTCAGATCGGGTTTGTGCCATTATGACGTTTAAGTGTTTAATAATATTTAGCTATTATTTAGCTTGCAACGAATGGAGAATAATCAAAATTATTACATTCTATTGAGTCTATGAAAATTTGATTTATATTATTTTACTTATATTTATTTTTATATCCATTTCTGCTGGAATAGTAATTAAAACTGCTGGATTTACGTACTTAAATAAAACTATATAATAATATAAGGAAGATTGTGTGTGTCAGCGATGATTTAATTGATTTGTAAAGTACCGGAGAACAACATGGAATCTCTGAGAGAAGATCACATCTGAGAATCTTTTTTCATCATCACTAGTTTTTACCCTTCTTACATCAATAGAAGGGTATTAAGATCGCTTGAAAACTCGACTTTTTATCCGAGGCCCAAAGGGCCGAGTGTCATATACCAATCGACTCAGCTCGACGAACTGAGCACATGTCTGTGTGTATGTATGTGTGTGTGTGTATGTGTGTGTGTGTGTATGTGTGTGTGTGCGTTACAAATAATGTCACATCGGTTTCTCAGCCATCTGTGAACCGATTTCAGTTCTGTTGACGGCAAATGGAAGCTACTACATTCCCATAGAACGCTATTGATTTTTTTTTCATTCGGACATTTCGTTACGAAGATATGAACGAAACAGTACTTGAAGGCCTATTATAATAGTAATCAAACAGTTTAGTCTCCGATTACATACTGAGCTATTTGTGTACCGATTTTAGTTTTGTTGGTGCCAAATCAAAGCTATGATATCTCCAAATAACTGGTCAAAATTTCATAATGATTGAATAATCCTTCATGGAGATATGACCAAAACAATACCTGAGAGCACATAATTGTGAGATGACAATATACTCGTTGCAGTGCAAAACCGAACAAGACCAATCACACCAATCGATGCCGCTTGCATTCTATTGTGTCGTATCTGTAGCGTCGTATAGCACATACAGCGGACTAGCCACACTATGCGACTGTATAGAATTAGAGCAGCATCGATTGGCTCGAGTGGCTGGTTTTCAACTGCAACGAGTATATTCGAAAATTACACAAAGTCTCCATTTACTATTTTCAACGAATATGTACTTATTAAGCATCTTGAATCCATATCGATAATCAAAATTGAAGCTCAGGATTGAAGCTTTGTTAACGCCAAATTAAAGTTATAAAATTTCCAAATAAGTGTTCAAAATTTCATTATGTTAACTTCCCTTTTTACCCTTCTTACATCAATAGAAGGGTATTAAGATCGCTTGAAAACTCGACTTTTTATCCGAGGCCCACAGGGCCGAGTGTCATGTACCATTCGACTCAGCTCGACGAACTGAGCACATGTCTGGGTTTTTTTTTTTTTTTTTTTTTTTTTTTTTTTAGACGGGATGGAAAATCTGCAGCCAGACACCTGAAGAACTCAGGGTGTGGGGATGAGGGTGCCAACTCCTCGACCCACTCAAAACCCACCTGTGCCTTAAGCCTTTCTCCCTCCCCGGAACCACCTCTCGGTATTACTTCGGGGAGGGGGCTTTTGTGCTAATTAAGCACCCACTATGTCTAACTACTTAGGTCTTCAGTAGTTAGGTCGCCCTTTCGACCTGCCTTTGGTCGTTTCGCCATTTCAATTGGAGATCGAGGACAATCTGGGATGCTGCTACGCATACCGCGTCCCAGATGTCCCGGTCCTGGCACATCCTCGGGACCAAATTATCCGGAATCGTGTCGTGACCGCTTACGGCCATCATGCCGGATCTCGCGCCGTCGAAGCGAGGACATGTGAAGAGTACATGTTCCGCGGTTTCCTCTGCTCCCGCGCACTCGGTACATGCGGAGGACTGTGCATGCCCATATTTGTGCAGATATTGTCTAAAGCACCCATGGCCTGACAGAATCTGCGTTAAGTGGAAGTTAACCTCCCCGTGTCGCCTACCGACCCACCCGGATAGTTCCGGGATTAGTCGGTGGGTCCACCGACCTTTGGTGGAGTTATTCCATTCCCTCTGCCACTTAACCATTGATGCGGCTCTAGTGGTCTTTCCGAATACCTCTTGTTCCACGTTGCTCGAAGCACTCTGCATCCTCTTTTATGACGATGCCTATCGGCATCATCCCCGCTAGGACACAGACCGCGTCGCGTGATACCGTTCGGTATGCACTAACCACTCTTAGGCACATTAGCCTGTGTGTACTCTCTAGCTTACCTAGGTAGCACTTCATGTTCAAGGCGGTGATCCATGCCGGCCCGCCGTACCTAAGTATGGACAGGGCGACACTGGCCAGGAGTTTACGCTTACTCCCTTGCACCGCCGAGCTATTCGACATCATGCGGGATAATGCCGAGATAGCCACGGAGGCTTTCTTGCAAGCGTAATCGACGTGGCTGGTAAAGGACAGCTTATCGTCGATCATGACCCCAAGATACCTCAGAAATCTCTTCGATTCAACAGTGCAGTTGCCTGCACTAATCGTAGCGTATTGCTCCGATTTTCGGTTGTTGACAACCGTGACCTCAGTCTTATGGTGAGCTAGCTCCAGGTTTTTGGAGCGCATCCATCTCTCCACAATGCCGATGGAGTGTGAGGCCGTCAGCTCCACCTCCTCGATGGATTCACCACATATTTCCAGGGTGATGTCGTCCGCGAACCCGACTATCTTCACCCCGCTCGGGAACTCGAGCCGTAACACTTCGTCGTACATCGTGTTCCATAGCACCGGACCCAGGATCGAACCTTGTGGGACGCCTGCGGTGATATGTACACGTTTCTGACCCTCCTCCGTGTCTGTGTGTATGTATGTGTGTGTGTATGTGTGTGTGTATGTGTGTGTGTGCGTTACAAATAATGTCACATCGGTTTCTCAGCCATGTGTGAACCGATTTCAGTTCTGTTGACGGAAAATGGAAGCTACAACATTCCCATAGAACGCTATTGATTTTTTTTTCATTCGGAAATTTCGTTACGAAGATATGAACGAAACAGTACTTGAAGGCCTATTATAATAGTAATCAAACAGTTTAGTCTCCGATTACATACTGAGCTATTTGTGTACCGATTTTAGTTTTGTTGGTGCCAAATCAAAGCTATGATATCTCCTAATAACTGGTCAAAATTTCATAATGATTGAATAATCCTTCATGGAGATATGACCAAAACAATACCTGAGAGCACATAATTGTGAGATGAAAATATACTCGGTGCAGTGCAAAACCGAACAAGACCACTCATACCCATCGATGCCGCTTCCATTCTATTGTGTCGCATCTGGAGCGTTGTATAGCACATACAGCGGACTAGCCACACTAAGCGACTCTATAGAATTCAGGATCGATTGGCTCGAGTGATTTTGAATTGCAACGAGTATATTCGAAAATTACACAAAGTTTCCATTTACTATAACTACACAATTTTGACGATTAAGTATTAAGTATTTATCAAGCATCTTGATTCCGTATTGATAATCAAAATTCATTCTGTGGACTAAATATTCGAAATGTCTAATATTTGTGTAAATTATTCTTTTATATAATAGGTCGTTCAACACTATTAATGTCAATATTTTAATCACTTCGATAAACAATATGTTCAGGATTGACAAATAGATCATTTTATAAACTAAATGTTCGAATATTCCTGGATCTTCTTGGAATTTCTGATGAAAATATGTATCCAGTACCATATTGGCCACATTTGAGTTCGTAATTCTGGTGAAGTGTAAGAAGGGTTCAGTCTCACCATCGGTGGATTAATGCGGGTGTTTTTGTTGATAACAATACTTCTCCAGCAAAATAAATCAACGAAATTATTTATTAAGTGTTCATGATGTACCATATTTTAGATGATTGGTGATTGGTTCATTAAACTAAGTTCATTCAATAAAATTCAAATTGGTCGTTATTCTCAGATCCTCGACTGACTTTGCCCTTAGAGGCTCAATTTGCTTCTCAGAATTTCAGCATAACATATTCCATTAAATACTTTCAAGTGTTGATGAGCAGTATAGGATTATGTTTAGGTATGTTTGTTTAGGGGTATTAGGGTTAGATATTCAATTTATTTCAGAAATCATAAGCACTTTGGCCTCTTCAATTGCTATCTTTGAAATAAAACTAGAATGGTATTAGGGATTATTTTGTTTTTAAATGAAACACTAATGAAGAGTATCATTTTCTTGATTCTACCGTTATAAGATTTATGGAACCGTCTCGTCAGATGGAGACTCTTAAGTTTCCGCGGGTTTCATGTAAGTGTCTCTACTTATGGATCAGCATCACCATTTCTTGATCTTCATACAACGTTACAGTGAATTCAGACCGTTCATTTAATTCTATCTTAATATTAAATGGAGCTGCAAATAAGACACGATTATAAAATTGGATATCCTACATAAAATTCAATATTTCTTTGCAAAAAGTTAAACGGGATACAAGCTCTTGAAGGAGTCCTGGCTGAATTTTTTTTCTTGTAACTTCAAAAGCAGCAATAGGATTTAGAAAACAATTTTTAATTTTGAATAGAGAGCTTCTAGGTTATTTCCATAGTCCATTACTATAAGCTGACGAATTCTAAAAAACTATCAAAACTTGATTTACTTAATATCTAGATACAAGAAATTAGCTCTATCTAGTTTATTTTATATAATGAAACAGTTGAGCAGACAAAATATAGGTGTTTTATTTTTGGCACTTTCAGGGAAAAACATCAAAGTGTTGGTTTTGATTAAATGACTTTTCTTGAAATATCTCACTATTCGTCAACTTGAACGGCCATTTTATTTCATCTCTTCATCTCTGCAGCATCTCTATTCACTTTTCCAGTTTTTTACCTTTCACAAGATCACCCAGTTGTCATGGACAACTGACGTGCCTCTATGCTGTGGCAGCTAGCCAAATCTGGACAAAACTTTTTTCTTGTGCTTTGATGAGTGGAACAAATCGTTTTTGAGGCACTCTTCTTTTCGAGTTCATAGACTCATTTGTCAGCAGCTGTAATTTGCTCGTAAATTCAGAAATCTCCTCAGGTCGTGTCACATAAAACTATTGTCCGAGATTTTGTTTTTGTCAACTGAAAATTTATTTTCGTAAATTAGCTTTCACACGTTTCGTAAACATGGGTTTTGAGCATAGAACAAATGTCTCGTATATTGTAAGAAACATTCATATTGATTTTTATCTGTTGAAATGCTATTCATTTTGTATAATGCACGACAAGAATTTCCTGAAGACCAACCAATCGCTGCTTGCCGGCGTCGGTGGTTTAGTGGTAAGCGTGACTGCTACTTGGCAACCCATTGGGTCTGGGTTCAATCCCAGTCGACGTCGGTGGGTTTTCTGAGGCGAAAAAATCTGATCACGTTTTCCTTCGGAAGGGAAGTAAAGCCGTTGGTCCCTGCTCATATTCATGAGTCGTTTGGTAGGGACCAGAAGGCCAACGGAAAATAAATAAATTAAAAAAAAACCAGTCGCTGCTTCTCCTTTATTTTGCTCATGCATGATGGTATTGCTGCTGGGATGGGAGGAAATAATTAAACCAAAATAAAAATTAAAGCGCTGTTGAGCGTTCATACTCATGGCCTAGTGAGATCAACCACGGATGCAGTAACAGCTCTTTCCAAAAATACGAAATCGAATCCCATGTCAGAAACATTAATTAAAAAAACACTATAACAGACAGCTCAATGGGGTTGTGCGTAATGTTGAATTAGGACTACGTAGCTATGTGTAACGAATGTTTTATTATTATTATTTTTAATTGCCTGTATTAGAAAAGAGGCTTCATTGATCGATTGGATCAAGAAGCCTTACCGAAAGTCATTGAAGTTGTGTATAGCACACGACTGGTTGATGTAGACAAAGAAAACCCGTTTAATGCATTGTCTGGTTCAACATGTTATTATGGATTCAGTTGAAAATCGAATTTATCGACTAGCGAAAATCGATTTTACTCTCGTTTTGTACGTTATACATAATGTCGGAAGTAGTGCGTTCTATGGCGCATCTGATGTGCCATACAGCGCACTACTTCAGACATTAGGTATAACGTACAGAACGAGAGTAAAATCGATTGTCGCTAGTCGATATATTCGGTTTTCAACTGAAACCATAATATATTTGTTTCGTTTGTTTCGTAGAGCAACATTGCAATGTAGGTGCGTTCTAACGGGACGTTGAATCGGCATAGATATATAAGTGTGTTAGAAAAATCTATTTTTTGCTCTTTACAAATCTTTTGGAGGTCCTAGAATGAGTTTAAATGTTGGTAAGATGATAGGGCAAATTCTGTGTTGGCAGTGGCAGCTTTATTCGCTTTACCCATCTTAAAATTTCATAAAACGAACTTTACTAAAACTGCTTAAAAACACTTAAAAGATTTTCCCGTATGATTTATTGGATGCTCGATAATGAAAACATAATAATTCACTCTGCACAGGTTTCTTTTCCTATTGCTTGTGTTTAGATGAGCCATTTGGAAAATATACAATCGGAACT
The DNA here is from genome assembly GCA_034211315.2 of Aedes japonicus. Taxonomy (NCBI): domain Eukaryota; kingdom Metazoa; phylum Arthropoda; class Insecta; order Diptera; family Culicidae; genus Aedes; species Aedes japonicus. The sequence goes on along the minus strand of JASCZW010005072.1, from coordinate 181,205 downwards.
CATACATTTCCATTGAAAATTTCACCAACATCAACATTTTCACTAAGTTATCCAGACAACAGGCCACATTTGGGAACAAAGAAAAAAAATATGTCCCTAACTGGGTCCACCGTTTTTGGTTAAATCATTGTTACTTTATCCGTGAGAACTGTTAATTTATAACGTGTAAATATTGTCTATACATCTAGTCTGCACTATTCGGTTTATCTGTTCAATTTAATCAAATTTAGATCATTTGAAAATCATTTATATAATCTGTTCAGCTTAACCAGTGAAATCATGATGTCTAAAAAGCTGAGAAAATCGTTAACTACACGGACGTAAACAACAGTAAATTGATTTATAATGTCTGAATTCCTTCGTTTTAAATCGGCCATCTTGATAGGAACATAATTTTGTTGATTATCGCTGAATTAATGACATATTTGGAACATAGGCCGAATTAAAGAGCTAGTATAACATTACGCCCCCTTACCCATTGCCTGGTCTCCATTTTATTGCATGCAAATTAACCGAATAGAATCAGTACCCGGATAAAAATACCCATACAATTTCAATAGAATAATATACAATAACAATAGAATCTATTGCCGACCATGAATCATACTGTTTTTGTATCGGCGAAATCAAAAATACATATTGTTCTTACAATATATATTTACTATACACTCTATATGATAGAATTTTCAACAATTGTAAAACAATACAATTAAAAGTGATTAATTCAAATTTGTTAAGGAAAAAGTTATTTGTTCTATAGTAGAGATACATAACAACAATTGTACACCCGGTTGATTCTATTGTATGGTTACAATACATTCTATTGTAATTCTATGATCCTTTTTTTCGGGTACAGACGCAATTTTTATTATACTATATGCTCTTCGGAAACTAGGATGGACAATGTATCCTCTATATTCAAACATTGTAACAGCGTCGCAAATTTGCAAAGGTTTTTTTTTGTTAACGACATAGTTTCACAGCGAATTGATTCAACTGAAATTTTATCAAAATTTAACTTCTATATACGTTCGTGGCATCTACGGAACCGGAATTTATTCATAATTAATAATTATTGAACAAACTATTGCAAACATTGCATGAATTTGTGTAATTCCGCGCACTTCAATCGTAGAGTTCCGTTTACCACGCACACGAGCCCCTGATTCCGTGGTAATGTGTTTGTCTTACAGATTCTGTAAAATTTCAAAAAGAGATGCTTATCATTCGGACGATAGTCAAAGCAATATTGATTTAAAATTTCACTTTATCTACTGTACTTCTGTTTTTTTTCTCTATTAGAAATTATAAATATTCAAGCTTTGCTTTAGATTTCTCATCGATTCCCCAAATGACTTTCTTTAATAAATGAAGAAACTTTTTGAAACCATTGTCTCACTTGTTGCTCAGTCACGATAGTTAGGTTTTTAGACAAAGTGCTTGGCACCCTTTACGAAATGGTGGGATAGTAATTTAAAAAACCGGAATTCCATTCTTGAAAGCGTTGTCGATTTTCATCTGTTTTGGGTGCTGAGCTAAATTAGCTCGAAGGCGTTAAAGTTCTGTCCAGTTAGAATCCGGAATCACTTATTGTGTTGCAGCGACACGGAAAGCGGCCGCTGCAAGAATTATTTTATAGCGGTTTGTTTACCTAGCTAGTTTTTGTGCTTCAAATTTCACGGTGTTTCGTGCAATGAGTCAAAAGTTATTGCAGATGGAAGCCGAGAGGAGAGAAAAAATTTTGCACACTCACGTTGAGAATCCAACGTGGTCCGCAATAAAAAGCTCAATACGTATGATTTGCTCAAACGTTTCAGGGAGCAAAAGAGCGTGGTTCGAGTGCCTCAAGGTAAGCATCGTAGTGAAATATATGACCGCAAGCAGAACCAGAAGGTGTTGATAACCGTCAGAGCAAACCCTGGACTATCAGATAAAGAAATCGCACAAAAATAAGTTGCTGCTCGCAGTACCATTCAAAGAATTTGTTTGCGAGCAGCATATCGTTCTTATCGAGCAAGCAAGCAACCAAACAGAACGTTGAAGCAAAGTTTCGTCACCAATACTCGAGCTCGAAAATTGTACCAGCAGGTTTTGACGAAATACCAAGGATGCCTGCTCATCGACGATGAAACCTACGTCAAAATGGATTTCAGACAGCTTCCTAGCCGAAAATTCTACATGGCGACGGCACGAGGAGATGTTCCTGCGTAGTTTAAGTTTGCGTTTATGGACAAATTTGCCATAAACTGACCATTTGGCAAGGGATATGCAGCTGCGGAGCAAAGACAAAAGCGTACATTAAAGCCCATTAAGGTCCCGTGAAGTTTTGGCCAAATTTGGCTAGTTGCAACTACAGCCGGGAAGTCACCCAGTGGCACGTGGCACCGTGATAAAAACGTAGGTTTCATCGATAAAAACATAAATCCATCCAACTGCCCGCAGTTCCAGCCCATCAAGAGATTTTGGGCAATAATGAAGCGGAAGCTTAAGAAAAGTGGAAAAACGGCTCTGGACGTGACTCAGATGATCAAAATGTGGAACAAATGTGCCAAGGAAGTTGACTCCGAAGGTGTGCAGCGTTTGATGAGAGGAATAAAGAAGAAAGTGTAAATTTCCATTAAAAACAAAGAGAAATTATTTATATATTTATTTTTTCCTTAAAGAACAGCAAATTACCGCTGTTTTGATGTATTAAACTTATTTGTACGTTAATCCGTTACCGAGATACAGATGATTTTATTACGGCCATGCCAATAATTTGTTTGACAATACTACTCTCATCCTCCAGACTAAGAACTTTTGTAGCTTCAAGTAAATTTGTGTACCGGTTCTTGATTCGAAACATTTCGAACATCCGAGAGGCAGCACGAATGGTGGTTCCACTTCTTACAATGTCTATCGCGTTTTGCAATCGATTCACAGAGCACTAAATTTGTGTTTTCGGTGCCTTTTCTGTAATTTGATGACAAAAATGCACAAAAACAATAATAATTGAGTGAATTTTGTGTTAAGTCGGTTATCCATACCTGCAGCAACACAATCGATTGTTTTTTACTGATATTTAACATAACTTTCACTGATAAAAAATAAGCAAACTAATATATTTTTAACGCAGCCTGAGCAAGAAAAAGCAATTCATGATAAGAATTTTTATTTTATTTTTTTCAATTCGTTTTTGTGTTAGACCTGAACTAGTGATGCCTTAGTAAAGTTGGCTATGCTTATATCATTTGCGATGATCATTGGTAAAATAATCAATAATGATCTCAACATATTCCTTGTTTTATGTTAAAAGCAGGGTGTTAGATGCTGCGCGAAATTATGGCAGGTCACGGTATGTCAAACTGGGGCTGTTTTAAAGCCACGTAGACTTTAATGGAGGAAGGGATTGCCAATTTACGCTTGGTAAAAATATTTGAGTTTTTTTTAAATTATATATACGTATACGAACAGATTTTATATGGTCATCTCACAGGCTGAACTCAATGTTACACCCAGCTTATAAGATAGTCATAAATTTCGTAAGTCACAGTTGCTTTGTTTCGATGAAGACGCACACACCTTGCGTCTTCATCGTTTCCATGCATGTGTGTAGTAAATACTGCGGAACAATGGTTTTTTATAAATAAAAAAAAGCAATATATCTCAGAAACGACTTATCTGACATGGCTATTTTTTTATCAGTTGTGTTGAATGATCCATCCATCGAAAATATAAAAATAAGATGTCATTGAAGACCCTCGCAGTGCAATAAACGAAAAACATTTCACGTAGTTTTTTCATATTTCATATTTGATTAAAGTGTTTCGCAATCTTCCTTAAAACTTCATTAAAATCATTCATTTTAACCAACCATAAAAATCAGACTAGAAAGTTATTAATTTTTGAAAAGAAATTATGGTGGAATAATAAAATACGAGTGTTTTAAATTACAGCGAAAAACTCTAAATGTACACACATTATACGATTAGATGCTTTGAAATGGCACAAAAGGCCCTCAATCAAGAATTGTGGATATGATTCAAAGAACACAAGTAGAAAAATATGCCCATACTTCCCCGATTTTAAAATATGAAAACAGTTGCATGACATAAACCAATTCAAATATCTTTGCTGATTTCCTCTAGCAGTTACTTAACTTCTTAATTATATTTTCTACACATTTAGTATATTTATCTTATAATTTTTTCTAACGATGTCTATTTTTCTATTTCTGTTTGCAGGTATGTCAATAAAGGACATTTTTGATAGGCATAAATCGCTGTGCTGCGAACTTCCAATTCAGTAAGAATTTTCTAACAATATAAGGCAAATGAACTAACGGATATTTGAATCTACTTTGGTAAAGTTTGTAGAGAGTTATATGTCACTAGTTCATTTGTGGACATAATAGCGCCCGTGGCAAGTGTTTTTTTTTTTTTGTTTTTTTTTCAATATTGACGGTTTATGTGTTATTCACGCTTGTAGATTAAATAAGAAAAGCATTACATTTTTCTACGTTTTGAATAGAGTTTTTTATTCGGTGAATTCAATTCAGCTTATATTTACATCTGAAAAACTTCGGTGAAGACCACATTGCGTGTAAACTGACGACCATCCCTCAATAGATCTCCTTGCTATGAATTAGGTTCGATGTGAACTTTTACCTGATTAGGGTTCCGAGATCCTGACAAAGCAACGTATAGTTGCCCATGCGAAGATACGGCCGACTGAAGATCAATTCCCACATGATCAAATGTCTGTCCTTGCGATTTATTGATCGTAATAGCATATGCTGGTATGATTGGAAATTGCCGTCGACGTAGAATAAACGGTAATGTAGAAATCCTAAAGGGTTTGAGCTGTTTAGTGGAATACTTGTAACTATAATTTAGAAGAAAAATTGGTAATCTCCATTTAATTCCAACTACCTTTGCTTATCTTCGACAGATACGCGTATTTCGTCTACAATGTGCAGACTTCTTCAGTGTCTCGTACTAATAACTCGAACTCAGTCGAGTTATTAGTACGAGACACTGAGGAAGTCTGCACATTGTAGACGAAATACGCGTATCTGTCGAAGATAAGCAAAGGTAGTTGGAATTAAATGGAGATTACTAATTTTTCTTCTTAATTATAGTTAGGTAATGTAGAGTCACTTGGAGCTAAATCTATTCTTGGGATCATCACAACGTCTCCGCGATTACACTCCGAGATAATTCTCACAGTAATAGGGGGTTTTAATTTTAAAAAAAAACATGTTTTTTCCATATGTATCGATGATGGGTGTTCTTCCTAGCACAAATATATTTTTTATGAATCTCAACTATTTTTTCTCGAAGAAATATCTAATCATTTTTATTTTCACAAACCGACATGCAGTTTCACAAAGTGACATTTACTTTCAGTAACAGGGGGCTCCTGGCACTTAATTATCAGTCACAGGGGCTCCCATTATGACATAAATAAGTATGCCTGTATTAGTAGAGTGACGCCATATCATCCCTGTGAAAATAACAAATTTGGCATCCCTGATGCTTTGAGTTGACAACACTTAAAATCTGGAGCAACAAGAGAAATGGGCCTATCAACAATTGTAAACAAACACGTCTGAGCCTATTTCTTCGCAAAGCGTAGGCCATCCACGCAAACCAATACCATCATCATGTAGGGGAAAGTTTCCCCTACCCGATGATTCTGTAGGTTTGCGTGTGTAGCCAGCGGCTTGCGAGAAAACGGGCTCAGAAGTGTTTGTTTACAAATGTTGATGGGCCCTTTTCTATTGTTGATCCAGAAATGTTTTAACTTTCAAGTGACTTTTTGCAAAGCTCAGAGCGTTGTTGATATTTTATTGCATCGCGTTCAGTCTTAAATTCACCTAGTTAGATTTCAGCTTCTTCCTTTGAAGATACATCAACCCAAAAAGGTACACAAAATTAAATAAACAGTAGATCTATGGCAGTGTAACCAGATAAATCCAGGTGGTTATTTGTTGTGATAAACTCCAAGTAAAAATTGCTTTACAAAAATGAAAACCAATAAACTTTGATGACTGAATACCACTCAACTTTGTTACTTTATTTCACGTTCAATATTATTAACACAGCATAATACACACGAAACTCACTTAACAGTAACGCATGTTTCTGTTTCCCGTACAAGCTCACATAAAAGAACATGTTGCTCTCATTCAGTGGTGCTCAGGTAGATGCTTGCAGCGGGCCAAAATAAAATTTTGCGCCAATGCCACGGGCCGCAATGAGTTTTTTTAATGGCTTAAAATAATTAATAGAAAACAGCTTATTTTGAGGACACGTTACCAGTGCCTTGAATTTTCATAAAATATTCATGAGAAGTGAAAATGATTTATCCCAGTGTAATGATGATTTTTACTCTCCCGGTTTTCATGGTTACCGCTGTCACTTCTATGCCAACTGAATTTTGTTTGCTGCAATGAATGAAGGCGGCTCTATGTGCGGGTCAAAAATCTGCTGTCGCGGTTGTTTTGATTATCAATCGGTAAGCATGAATTTCATTTGATGAAATCTGAATATCATCTCTTGTGATGATTTTTCATTATTAAGTGATATTGAATCCTAATCCAAACATGGAACAACCAGGAATTTTGTGCAAGAATACCCTGATCTGGACTGCCCTTGCATGTTTCCGATCCCAACGGGTAGTTGATATTCATTGTGGCTGATTGAATTTCATTTCTGACATTTTGAAATTCGTTTTGAAAATGAACTTGTTTACATAAATGAATATCAAAGCATTTTGAAAATTGAACGTTCGTTCTTCTGATTATGTTTGTTGTCATGAGTTATCATTTGATTTTCGCATGGAACTTGTAGGTATTCAATGTTATGTTGCCTGAAAATCCACGCTTTTGAATCTAATGAGCATGACTTTTAACAAGACTGCACGTTACTAGTAGATGTACCTGAAATGTAAAGCAATGCTCTTTCTTCCAAAATAAAAAAATTTACAAACAACAAAATGTAGATTTATATCACATTCAATTTATTTGAAAATCAATAAAAAAAACTTTTCGCATTTTAATACATAATTCACTTACACTTTTCTTGAGCAAGCTTATTGAGATCAGCCTTCATGCTAGAGGTCGAAATACGCAATGAATTGTCCAAATGTTCATCACTTATCTTATTTCTTGCTTTTGACTTTACTTGCTTCATTACGGAAAACAGTTGTTCACAAATGTATGTGGATCCAAACAAAGAAGCTACGAAAAGAGCATGATTTCGCAGCTCTGGGAAGCGCTCTTCCGGAACAAATTTGGCATAGCACTCCAACAAATCATGTCGATCAAATTTTTCTCGCAGTTCCGTGTCGCACTGTAACTCAATTAGTTCCATTTGGATATTATCTGGGGCTTGTTCAGCATCAACACTGAATGGAGAAGAAAGAAGTTTTAGAATTTTGTCATGCGCTTTGAAATCTCCAAATCTACGAGAAAAATCATTTTTCATTGTTTGGAGTGCGTCAACGTATTTTTTAGTCAACGTCACATTGCATTTTCCGAGAGTAGAGAAATGGGCAAAATTTAGAATTTTCATCTGTTTCTCCCACAGCACGAGTTTGTTTTCAAATGTACTGATTTGATTAAACATGCTGTGCACCAATTTGCCTTTACCCTGGAGCCTTAAATTCAAATCGTTCAGGTGCGTTGTAATGTCAGTCAGGAAAGCCAGATCTGTCACCCACTCCGCATCATCGAAAAACTTCACTGATGTACCTTTGCTCTCCATGAATTCGACGATTTCTTTCTGAAGATCAAATACGCGTCGCAGCACCTTTCCCCTGCTCAACCAACGTACCTCCGTATAATATGGTACGTCACCATATTCTGCATCCGTGTCTACTAGAAGAGCCTGAAATTCTCGATGGTTCAATGCGTGCGATCGGATGAAATTAACTATTTTGATGACGTCTTTGAATCCCACGCTTTTGGCGCAGAGGTTCTCCTGGTGCACGATGCAATGCACTATGGTCCAGATCACGAATTTACGAGGAAACATGCTCCCAGCGCCTAAACTTGAAACTTTACAGCAAAGTGATATTCTACAATATGGTTTGTATCATCAAGAACAATTTTTTTATGTTAACTAAAATTAGGGTGGTCCTCATTTTCACGGAAATACAAAAACTAACTTTTTTGCTTGCAGAAATAGACGTTTACACTCTTAAGCAAAAATGTAGCGCAGAAAGTTTCATGGAATTTTTATGCATAAATTTTATTTGTAGCCCAAAAATTGACCGATTTAGAGCAATTTTCCCTCATCAACTTAGGGTGTACCAGAAAAAAATGTTTTTTTTGCCCTTCCTTTTTTATTTCAATTCCCACCGTTGAGTTGTGTTCAAACGAGTTTTAGTGATTTTAAAGACGCGTACTTTGGTATACAAATTTTGCCGCTAGCTTCAATCAATCAATAGTTATTGAAGTTTTTCTAAAAAAAATACGCCCTTTTCAAATGTTGATTTTTATGATTGGGGCAAACACAAAAAAAATTCAAGACGTCATTTAGAAGGCCAATTTATATTGTTCAACATATGTGAAAACAAGAGATATGTTATTTCTGTATCTTGAGAAAAGTACATTTGAATCTGGGATGTTTTAAATAGAAAAACTTCAATAACTATTGATTGGTTTAAGCTAGCGGCAAAGTTAATAAATCAAAACACGCGCCTATAAAAGTTCTACAACTCGTTTGAACACAACTTAACAATGAAAATTTAAATAAAAAAGTTAGGACAGAAAAACTTTTTTTATGGTACACCCTAAGTTGACGAGGGAAAAGTTGCTCTAAATCGGTCAATTTTTAAGCTACAAAAAAAGATTATTAATGAAAATTCCATGAAATTTTCTGCACTATAACTTTGCTCAAGAATAGAAACGTCTATTTCTGCAAATTAATAAGTTAGTTTTTGTATTTCCATAAAAATAAGGACCACCCTAATTTTAATCAACATTAAAAAATAGACCTTCTTTTTTATTTAAAGTTTCACCACCATTTTTTTTAAAGGTTCAAAATTGACCGATTTAGAGCAACTTTTCCCTCGTCAACTTAGGGTGTACCATAAAAAAAAGTTTTTCTGTCCTAACTTTTTTATTTAAATTTTCATTGTTAAGTTGATTTCAAACGATATGTAGAACTTTTAAAGGCGCGTGTTTTGATTTATTAACTTTGCCGCTAGCTTAAACCAATCAATAGTTATTGAAGTTTTTCTCCTAAAAACATTCCATATTCAAATGTATTTTTTTCAAGATACAGAAATAACATGTCTTTTGTTTTCACATATGTTGAACAATATAAATTGGCCTTTCAAATAACGTCTTGAATTTTTTTTTGTGTTTGCCCAAATCATAAAATTCAACATTTGAAAAGGGCGTATTTTTTTTAGAAAAACTTCAATAACAATTGATTGATTGAAGCTAGCGGCAAAATTTGTATACCAAAGTACGCGTCTTTAAAATCACTAAAACTCGTCTGAACACAACTCAACGGTGGGAATTGAAATAAAAAAGGAAGGGCAAAAAAAACATTTTTTTCTGGTACACCCTAAGTTGATGAGGGAAAATTGCTCTAAATCGGTCAATTTTTGGGCTACAAATAAAATTTATGCATAAAAATTCCATGAAACTTTCTGCGCTACAACTTTGCTTAAGAGTGTAAACGTCTATTTTTGCAAACAAAAAAGTTAGTTTTTGTATTTCCGTGAAAATGAGGACCACCCTAATTTTAGTTAACAGAAAAAATTGATCTTGATGATACAAACCATATTGTAGAATATCACTTTGCTGTAAAGTTTCAAGTTTAGGTGCTGGGAGCATGTTTCCTCGTAAATTCGTGATCTGGACCATAGTGCAATGGTACTGGGAGAATTGCTCTGACACTTCTGGTAATTTTCGAAGATGGGCAATTGCACCTTCATGTTTTCCTATGAATAAACATTTTTGTTCTGTAATAAAATGATTAAGCACAGAAAACAGACAAACAAGCTCAAACATAATTCATAAATAAATAAATAAATTTAAACATACATAAATGTATGAAGAAGAATACCTAAAATTTAACACCATCCTTGGTACTAAATTTTCCAAGGCCGTAAATCTGATAAAGCTGAATATTTTGCATCAATTTGTATGCAACCCTTCAAGTAAGAAGTAAATAAACTTACGGCCTGATGCCATCGCCAAATACATCAAATATCCATAATAAATGTGATAATGCCAGTACTGTCAAAAGGCGACGTTCAAAATAGCACAACATTTTAGGCAAGAATTTTAAGGAGCTTGCACGTCTTTACACTGCGGTATAAGCTTGAATAATTTAAATAAGATGGAAAACAAAATACATACCACACATAGCGAGCTCCATCGGTAACAACTCCGGACATTTTCTTCAGCGGTAGATCAAACTTTTCTAGAACAGCGCACAGAGCATTAAAGATATCAATGCCCTTCGTCGTTCCTTTCATGGGGAAAAGGCTTGCCAATTCCTCAGTCACCTCAAATTTCTTAGATATGCTTCGGATAAAAACTGACAATTGAGCTGCGTATCTGACACAGCAATATCCGTGCTCAATATCCGTGCTCTCATCCAGCGCCACTGAATAAAATTCAAAGCTGGCAACTTTTTCCTTCAAACTCAACACAAGATTTTCAGCAATGTCTTCAACCCGCCTGGTGATGGTCGCCCGCGACAAACTCACTTGCGCAAAGATGCGACTTTTTTCGGGACAAATCATTTGAACCACAGCTTCCATACATTCCTTAACAAACTTGCCATCAGAAAATGGCTTCGAATGGGAAGCGAGTTTTTCTGCGATAATGAAACTTGCCTTTGTGCATAACTCGTTTTCTTGCTTTCTTCTCACAAAAAAGTTTTGCTGGCTACTTAAATTTCCCCTGAACTCAGCACATCGAAAATATGACTGCATTCTCTCTTTCTTTCTATCCCGCCTTTTTGGTCATTCATCATCTGTGTAACAAGCACGGTAAAAATTGTTCACATAAAACTATGAGAATCACAATTATTGCACAGTAAGAAATGCAACTTAAATCGAACAGCAAATAGCTACATATTCAATGAAGTTCTCATATTTCTCAAATGCTATCGCGGGCCGCATTTGCCGCCTCGGCGGGCCGCAGGATGAGCACCACTGGTCTAATTGATTCACTTACCCTAACTTGAAACATTGCTTGAAGTGGCAGCTGCAAAGCGATACATTTCACTCAGAATATTTACATCAAATTCACCATCCATGTCTGCATCCAATTCAATACTCCGGGACTCATCACGGACGATGCAATCCAAAAACTTCCGCAATTGACACATTGGCACAACATTAACACAGACCACTTTCATCACAAACTCCACCGGAAACTCGGAATCGTTCGCAGATCCATCGCTGATTTGGAACTGTTGACCTGGGAAAATGTTCTGCCTGGTAAACATCACCACTAACTCCATCGGAAAAAACCCTCCATCCCTAGCTCCAGCCAAATCTTGATGATAATCTCGATGGAATTTTTCGCTGGTCCGGTTCAGGTTCGGTGGATATGCAGATAATCCTCCTGCGAATTTTTTTTTTTCATGAAAAAACATGGTATTATCAACAATTATATAATAAATACTTACTGTAATTGGGTAAACAGCAGAATGTCTGAAAAAAAACAGCTTTGACATTAACAACAGCACAATACTTGTTTTCATTATATTTTCTTCACACGCGTTTGACAGGTCGCCTGCTCGATGGGAATGACACTGACAGAAAATTTCGGTTCCAATTTTGACAGTGTCTTCACTCTACTAATACAGGCACAATAACATATGTAAATGTCATGCTATGTATGCTAGAAATCAATTGTTGGTTCGTTGGCTTAGGTAGTCTGTTTTTTGTAGCGTGTTTCATGGTGAAATAGGATGATGTTGTCTTGCAATCAACATGTTTTCATAATATTTTGAAATTGTTTTTTCAATAGTTACGCTCGTCAAAATTAAAAAATAAATTAACTGCCTGTATATTATTATATTTGCTATCGAACAATGTTATAATCCACATACCCCTATAATACCCTATTGTGCTTCTATCGAGCTGCTCAATAACCATTCTTGTTCCATTGCAAAGCCCTTTTCGCGGATTCAAGTTTCGAAACAGCATGACGATCACTCCCTTCTTCAGTACCTCTGATAATTGAGTAGTGATAATGCGAAATCCAGAATGTATATAATTTTATCAAAACTGAGTTATTGCGTTGAACTACCACGTTGTGATGGTTTTACACAGAAAAAACATTTGCCAAAATTTTGAGTTATAAATACCTAAAATGTGCGCATGGGAAGAAATATATACATATTTATTTTAATTATAAACACCGAAAATTGAGCAAGCGTTTGAAATTTGTACTCAAATCTAGGGTAGTTTTCTCACTTTTCTTCACGAAACTTTGACAAAAAATAGAGCAAGCCGCACACAGCAAGCATCCTCCAAGTCAGCTCGATTTTCTCGGCACAGACAAACAGATATGACACTCAATACAGTTTCCATCGTTTACTAATTTTATTGGTTGAATTAAAAATCAGTAGATTGACGATAGGCCACGGCGGTGCTCATGTCGTATTTGACATATGGGCCCGCTTGTCGAACGACGGCGTTTTTGATTGTTGTCTGTGTTATTCCCAGCAACTGCTTCATTCGGTTGTCTAAGAGTGATAGATTCTTTTCTGCATTAAAAAAAAATCAAAATTTTCAACGTCTGTTGTCTGTGATTTTTTCATCAAATGCTGTGTCTGGTTGTCTAAGGTTGTCACTGTTTTTGTTTTCTGCATGTGATAGTAAAAAGAATTGAAGTGTCAAATATTTTATTTTTTGTGAGAATTTCCCCGCGTGCTGCGTCTGGTTGGCTAGTCACCGGACAGACAAACAGGGCTATTATATATGATGATGATGATTGTTTATTTGTGAACACAGTAGCGCCCGTGACAAGTGTTTTTTTTTTCAATATTGATGGTTCATGTGTTATTCACGCTTGTGGATTAAATAAGAAAGCATTACATTTTTCTACGTTTTGAATAGAGTTTTTTATTCGGTGAATTCAATTCAGCTTATATTTACATCTGAAAAACTTCGGTGAAGACCACATTGCGTGTAAACTGACGACCATCCCTCAATAGATCTCCTTGCTATGAATTAGGTTCGATGTGAACTTTTACCTGATTAGGGTTCCGAGATCGTGACAAAGCAACGTATAGTTGCCCATGCGAAGATACGGTCGACTGAAGATCAATTCCCACATTATCAAATGTCTGTCCTTGCGATTTATTGATCGTAATAGCATATGCTGGTATGATTGGAAATTGCCGTCGACGTAGAATAAACGGTAATGTAGAGTCACTTGGAGCCAAATCTATTCTTGGGATCATCACAACGTCTCCGCGATTACACTCCGAGATAATTCTGGCGGTAATTGTGCTTCTATCGAGTTGCTCAATAACTATTCTTGTTCCATTGCAAAGCCCTTTTCGCGGATTCAAGTTTCGTAACAGCATGACGATCCCTCCCTTCTTCAGTACCCTTCACGGTTACTGGCTAAAACCCATTAATGGGTACTATAGTACTCACTTTCGCTATAATCGCCACTCCTCATTTAATGGGTAAACGCGAATAACCCATTAATGAGTATGGGCCACTTCCGTCAAAAAATGGGTATTTTTTTACCCATCAGAGAAAAATTTTTTTTTTACAAAATGGGTAAAAAACACCCATTTTTGAATCATGAATAGATAAATTGATAATGAATTCGTGTGCTTTCGAAAAAATATCCGTTGGAAATAAAAATAGTCGTAGATAGTCGAATATTTCTAAATATTTTTTATTGAACAGCATTAATATGATGTAAAACTCGATAGTGCATTAATATTATGTAAAACTCGAAGTCCAGTTTCTTTCGAAGCTCCTCCATTTTTCAAACAATCTGAGAATGGCGGTTACGGAAATTGATTATTTTAAATTTATTTATTAATATATTTAGGAATCTTTTACATACCAACTGGACCAACTATCCACTTTTGCTCAGCTTATTTGTTGAATTGCCTTTGTTGGCAGATTTCGGACCGGATTTATTTGATTCGAGGCTCAACGCACAAAGGACTGAAGAGAGTTAAATAATTTTCATTAGTATTTTTCACCCATTTTATTCCTGCTAATAAGTTCTCACCGATGGGTATTTTTTACCCATTTTGGCATATCAAATTATACCCATTGTTTGACATTTACGTGTGGTGTTGAAAAATGCGTATTTTTGCACCCATTAATGGGTTTTAGCTAGTAACCGTGTTCACGGTCGTTTGCAAAAACCCATTAATGGGTGAAAAAACACCCATTTTCGATAGAAGTGCCTCTCCCCATTTAATGGGTAAACTTGATTAATGGGTAAAAGCAGTGTATGTCAAAAAATGGATATTTATTCACCCATTGAAATAAAAGCCAGGCTCCCTCAAAATGGGTTAAAAATTACCCATTTTTGCCTATAGATATGTAGCAATTTGGAAGTTTATAAATTCCTGGTATATTTATGGTACTAAATCAATAAATGTAAAATATGTTAAAAATAAAATACTTGTACTTGTTTTTATTCATGCCTTTAAGGGTTATTAACATTTTAGTTCGAATACATTTTAGTTAGACTCGGTATCACTTATTTCGGCTGCAAGGGATTCTGAAAACATCGAAACAAGGTGATTTACACCTTCTGTACCACCACTGCTTCTAATCTTGTAGGCAACTACTTAAAAAAAAAATATTTTGCTTACTGTTGATGCAACTGGGACTCCGAATACACAAAAACTATTAAAAATACATCAATTGCCTGGAGTGACGATATTCCACAAGCCAGAATTTCGCAGAGATAACCTTTAATAATACTTATTTTAAAAAAATCAGGGTTTTGAATACATAAGATTTATAATGCTTACCGTTCAGCTTTCCGTATTACTCTGCGTTCAACTTCTTTCTAAGATCCTCCATAACAATCGTTTACAATCGACAATCTGGAAACATAATTTTGAATAACATTACTTATATACAAAAAATATCATCTGTCTTACTTACGTCGTTCCGAAAGTGTATAGTTTAAAATATTATTTTAGTTTTTCCACCAACGATATATCGGATACCCTTGGTTTTTGCATTTTTTTTTTCACTCATTTTTATATTGTATGAGGTTTCCTGTAATGGGTATTTTTTAACACATTGCATGATTGAGAAATTCCCCCATTTTATGACAGATAGAATGCTTTTTGAAAATGGGTGTTTTCTTACCCATTAATGGGTTTTCGCAATCAACCGTGTAGGGAAAAATGTGTGCATCACACGGTTACTGGCTAATACCCATTAATGGGTACTATAGTACTCACTTTCGCTATAATCGCCACTCCTCATTTAATGGGTAAACGCGAATAACCCATTAATGAGTACCGACCACTTCCGTCGAAAAATGGGTATATGTTTTCCCATCAGGGTAAATTTTTTTTTTACAAAATGGGTAAAAAATACCCATTTTTGAATCATGAATAGATAATTTGATAATGAAATCGTGTGCTTTCGAAAAATTATCCGTTGGAAATAAAAATAGTCGTAGATAGTCGATATATTTCTAAATATTGTTTATTGAACAGCATTAATATTATGTAAAATCCTGGAAGTTCCTGGAAGTTATCTGCAGCGGAGCTGCAGCCAGCAACAGAACATTCGTAACCTTAATTTAAAATTCAATTTAACAAAAAGTTTCCTGAATAAATTTAGATTTACTTACTCTCTAATTTTTTGTAAGACTCGAAGTCCAATTTCTTTCGAAGCTCTTCCATTTTTCAAACAATCTGAAAATGGCGGTTTTGGAAATTGATTATTTTAAATTTATTTATTCATATATTCAGGAATCTTTTACATACCAACTGGACCAACTATCCACTTTTGCTCAGCTTATTTGTGGAATTGCTTTTGTTGGCAGATTTTGGACCGGATTTACTTGTTTCGAGACTCAACTGAATCGCAACGCACAAACGACTGAAGAGAGTTAAATAATTTTCATAACTATTTTTCACCCATTTTTTTCCTTCACGCTTGTGGATTAAATAAGAAAGCATTACATTTTTCTACGTTTTGAATAGAGTTTTTTATTCGGTGAATTCAATTCAGCTTATATTTACATCTGAAAAACTTCGGTGAAGACCACATTGCGTGTAAACTGACGACCATCCCTCAATAGATCTCCTTGCTATGAATTAGGTTCGATGTGAACTTTTACCTGATTAGGGTTCCGAGATCGTGACAAAGCAACGTATAGTTGCCCATGCGAAGATACGGTCGACTGAAGATCAATTCCCACATTATCAAATGTCTGTCCTTGCGATTTATTGATCGTAATAGCATATGCTGGTATGATTGGAAATTGCCGTCGACGTAGAATAAACGGTAATGTAGAGTCACTTGGAGCCAAATCTATTCTTGGGATCATCACAACGTCTCCGCGATTACACTCCGAGATAATTCTGGCGGTAATTGTGCTTCTATCGAGTTGCTCAATAACTATTCTTGTTCCATTGCAAAGCCCTTTTCGCGGATTCAAGTTTCGTAACAGCATGACGATCCCTCCCTTCTTCAGTACCCTTCACGGTTACTGGCTAAAACCCATTAATGGGTACTATAGTACTCACTTTCGCTATAATCGCCACTCCTCATTTAATGGGTAAACGCGAATAACCCATTAATGAGTATGGGCCACTTCCGTCAAAAAATGGGTATTTTTTTACCCATCAGAGAAAAATATTTTTTTTACAAAATGGGTAAAAAACACCCATTTTTGAATCATGAATAGATAAATTGATAATGAATTCGTGTGCTTTGGAAAAAATATCCGTTGGAAATAAAAATAGTCGTAGATAGTCAAATATTTCTAAATATTTTTTATTGAACAGCATTAATATGATGTAAAACTCGATAGTGCATTAATATTATGTAAAACTCGAAGTCCAGTTTCTTTCGAAGCTCCTCCATTTTTCAAACAATCTGAGAATGGCGGTTACGGAAATTGATTATTTTAAATTTATTTATTAATATATTTAGGAATCTTTTACATATCAACTGGACCAACTATCCACTTTTGCTCAGCTTATTTGTTGAATTGCCTTTGTTGGCAGATTTCGGACCGGATTTATTTGATTCGAGGCTCAACGCACAAAGGACTGAAGAGAGTTAAATAATTTTCATTAGTATTTTTCACCCATTTTTTTCCTGCTAATAAGTTCTCACCGATGGGTATTTTTTTACCCATTTTCGCAAATCAAATTATACCCATTGTTTGACATTTACGTGTGGTGTTGAAAAATGCGTATTTTTGCACCCATTAATGGGTTTTAGCTAGTAACCGTGTTCACGGTCGTTTGCAAAAACCCATTAATGGGTGAAAAAACACCCATTTTCGATAGAAGTGCCTCTCCCCATTTAATGGGTAAACTTGATTTACCCATTAATGGGT
This sequence comes from Aedes japonicus, assembly GCA_034211315.2. NCBI lineage: Eukaryota > Metazoa > Arthropoda > Insecta > Diptera > Culicidae > Aedes > Aedes japonicus. Next base: position 163,666 of record JASCZW010005072.1, on the reverse strand, counting down.
AAAAGCAGTGTACGTCAAAAAATGGATATTTATTCACCCATTGCAATAAAAGCCAGGCTCCCTCAAAATGGGTTAAAAATTACCCATTTTTGCCTATAGATATGTAGCAATTTGGAAGTTTATAAATTCCTGGTATATTTATGGTACTAAATCAATAAATGTAAAATATGTTAAAAATAAAATACTTGTACTTGTTTTTATTCATGCCTTTAAGGGTTATTTACATTTTAGTTCGAATACATTTTAGTTAGACTCGGTATCACTTATTTCGGCTGCAAGGGATTCTGAAAACATCGAAACAAGGTGATTTACACCTTCTGTACCACCACTGCTTCTAATCTTGTAGGCAACTACTTAAAAAAAAAATATTTTGCTTACTGTTGATGCAACTGGGACTCCGAATACACAAAAACTATTAAAAATACATCAATTGCCTGGAGTGACGATATTCCACAAGCCAGAATTTCGCAGAGATAACCTTTAATAATACTTATTTTAAAAAAATCAGGGTTTTGAATACATAAGATTTATAATGCTTACCGTTCAGCTTTCCGTATTACTCTGCGTTCAACTTCTTTCTAAGATCCTCCATAACAATCGTTTACAATCGACAATCTGGAAACATAATTTTGAATAACATTACTTATATACAAAAAATATCATCTGTCTTACTTACGTCGTTCCGAAAGTGTATAGTTTAAAATATTATTTTAGTTTTTCCACCAACGATATATCGGATACCCTTGGTTTTTGCATTTTTTTTTCACTCATTTTTATATTGTATGAGGTTTCCTGTAATGGGTATTTTTTAACCCATTGCATGATTGAGAAATTCCCCCATTTTATGACAGATAGAATGCTTTTTGAAAATGGGTGTTTTCTTACCCATTAATGGGTTTTCGCAATCAACCGTGTAGGGAAAAATGTGTGCATCACACGGTTACTGGCTAATACCCATTAATGGGTACTATAGTACTCACTTTCGCTATAATCGCCACTCCTCATTTAATGGGTAAACGCGAATAACCCATTAATGAGTACCGACCACTTCCGTCGAAAAATGGGTATATTTTTTCCCATCAGGGTAAAAATTTTTTTTACAAAATGGGTAAAAAATACCCATTTTTGAATCATGAATAGATAATTTGATAATGAAATCGTGTGCTTTCGAAAAATTATCCGTTGGAAATAAAAATAGTCGTAGATAGTCGATATATTTCTAAATATTGTTTATTGAACAGCATTAATATTATGTAAAATCCTGGAAGTTCCTGGAAGTTATCTGCAGCGGAGCTGCAGCCAGCAACAGAACATTCGTAACCTTAATTTAAAATTCAATTTAACAAAAAGTTTCCTGAATAAATTTAGATTTACTTACTCTCTAATTTTTTGTAAGACTCGAAGTCCAATTTCTTTCGAAGCTCTTCCATTTTTCAAACAATCTGAAAATGGCGGTTTTGGAAATTGATTATTTTAAATTTATTTATTCATATATTCAGGAATCTTTTACATACCAACTGGACCAACTATCCACTTTTGCTCAGCTTATTTGTGGAATTGCTTTTGTTGGCAGATTTCGGACCGGATTTACTTGTTTCGAGACTCAACTGAATCGCAACGCACAAACGACTGAAGAGAGTTAAATAATTTTCATAACTATTTTTCACCCATTTTTTTCCTGCTAATAAGTTCTCACCGATGGGTATTTTTTTACCCATTTTGGCAAATCAAATTATACCCATTGTTTGACATTTACGTGTGGTGTTGAAAAATGCGTATTTTTGCACCCATTAATGGGTTTTAGCCAGTAACCGTGCAATTGACAATGTAACAAAGGTATGCTCCAATGATGTAAATACAGAAAACTAGAGTTTTCTTAAGCCAACTCCACACGCTAAGATCAGAATACCTAAAAATCGTTAAAAAGTACCGATAATCGCTCAAAAGTGCACATACCTAAATTATGCGTAAACACAGATTACCTAATATTGGGTTATAGTATTAAAGGAAGATAAAAGTTAAATATTACTGATTGTTTATCGTTATTTTCTACTCAAAATTGGGTATTTTTTCGTAGTTTTATTTTACAGAATGCTTCAAAAAAGACATGCAATCTAAAAATGTTTCTATTCGGATTAGTTTAACCAATTTTGCACTCAAGGAGAAACAAATGTTCATATGCATGACAGATTTTATTTTGTATTAAGAAAAAGTAGCAATAGAGAGTACGGATGAATCCATGTAAAGCTTAAGTGAGGTTAAACATCGAAGTATCTAGAACCGAAATTGATAATAACTTTCTGGCTACTTTTAAACTGTATGGAATTGGTCAGTTTAGTCATTATCGACAATTTTCAGCCCTTTTAATCTCCAATTACTTTGCTTAAAAAGCTCAAACAATAATTATGCAAAAGCGCCATCGACGACGTTTAACCTCACTTTTGCATTACGTACCAATATTCCTCCACTACAGAGATATTTTTTCTGCATCGACCCAATGTTGATGCTAAATTGCACCGTTCTGCACCAAATTCTTGTTGGCCCACAAGGATCCGTCGGTGTTAGAATAAGAAAAAGAATGCAAAAGTTATTGCTTCAAAGATTTGGAAATGAGATTACTATAAATGGAGTGATTAATAAGAAAATTAATTACTTTTTCTCTTCGGAAAATATAGCGGCCGCTTTGCTTCGGTGAAGTAAAATTTATTCAATATTAGGTAAATAATATCGTATAATATTTGAAAGTGAACATTACCGAATTGTCAGTAAAAATTACTGTTTATTATCGTTTAATTTTACCGATATTTTGGGTATTGTCAACAATACCTAATTTTAGGTAAAATAAATACCTAATTTTAGGTTTTCTCATCTTAGCGTGTAGAAAGGCGAGGACTGATAACTCACACTGGAGTCCGGACAGAAGCGAACAACAATAAGTAGAGGAAATGTTTTTCACCCAAGGATGTGCTCTCTCTAACGACTTAAAAGTTGAAAGGTTAAGATTTCATTTTAACATTTATTGTAAAGTGACGTCACAATATAAAGGCGGTACCTGCAGCCATGTCCAAACACTACACTGCACGCCGAGCTACTTTGCACCACGCTAGCGCGTGCATAATATTCGCCACTTTGACTCCGTGCTTCCAGACTAACACCCAACAGGGTGGGTTTAACACCAATGTCAGTGCTCGTGGTTTGGCTTTGGACACCGTGACTGATGCTTCGGCAAACACCACAGCCGAGTGTTTCCGATTGCGGAATACACGCGTGGTTTATTTATTTTCTTTCTAACCGAGCCGTGCTTGTTAAATTCATTCAAATTATGCGCTCGTCACCCAACAGCCAAGAAAACAAACCAATAAGCCAATTGTCAAATCTTTAGAATCATCCGACGAGCATTGCTCTATCCGTGGCAACCAGTGTCATACTGGGTGTATGTTGAAAGCTTTCTTGTGATCGTAGCCTCGGCTCGTGTATTTTTCCAAAAATCAAACCCGGTGTCAAAAGCAATACACGAGCGGGTACACTCGGGTCGCGTGCATTACGTTGCGGGTTCATCTATAAGCACGACACTAGAGTGGTGGATTTCAGCCACTTGGTGGTGTGTTTGCAGTCCAGTTCGGCTCTCGTCCAGAACGGTCTGGTGCTTCTACCAAGGCTGCTTTACCTGCATGCGCATGGTGTTTGTTGTAGGTGGTCCTGGTCGGTGGTGTACATCGATTCACAATTGTTGGTATCTGGTGGTGCACTCTCGCGCCACTTTACTCAATTTTTGAGTACAATTGTATGCTATCTTTTTTTCTCTCATGGAACGATAAATCGACAGAAAATCCACACTCCCGCGTGACTTTACTCAATTTTTTAGTACAATGGTATGCTATCTCTTTTTCTCTCTCGGAAATGTTACTCAATTTTCGTTAAAAAGTGGATCAACTCAATTTTTGAGTAGATCGACTTTTTACGAAAACTGAGTAACATTTCCGTGAGAGAAAAAGAGATAGCATACAATTGTACTCAAAAATTGAGTAAAGTGGCGCGAGAGTGTTGTTGTGGGAAAACAGTGCTGCCATCTAGGTGTCAGTGAATGGACAAGTATTCATTTCAAATGAATTAGGTCAACTCCCAGCTATTTGACACGTTCAAAGCAGAATAGGGGAGCTACAATGAAGGGCAGAATAAATAATAAGAGAACGTCATATAAAAAAAATTGAAAGTCATTCTTCGAGGTACCTCAGCCTTAATAATTCGTTCTTTCTGGCTCAAGACTTCGAGAAAGTTGGAAGTGCGCGGCGCGAAGTCCTAAGGTAATAGTGTTAGTTTGTTAAAAGAATGTAGTGTAAATGTTAGTAATAATTTTACTTAGGATACTGTGCACGAAAAACAAAACGTCTTGTCCTTTAAGAGGACCTTACACGACGGAAAATCGGAAAAAGGTAATGTTTGGTGGCGTTTATGTGTAAATTGGTACGATTGATATTCTGCGTGTCTAATTGTTGTTTGAGCAGGCTTGGTAGGCCTTTTTCCGTCCGTTGCGCAAATCCCGGACTGTCATTACAGTCCAAATTAAGGTGTGGGACCGTTTGACACGTGGACAACGTTGGTTGCGGAAAATTACCCGCCATAGTGAAATCCCTGAGCCAGAAATCGTCCCTGCGTGTGCTCCATTAGAGGCAACGGCAGATGAGGGATATCTCGAAGTCCATCGTGCTGGTTTGTGAGGTACCCGTCCCCAGAACAACCTTTGTGCGGCTGTTTCGGCCATTATTCGCCAGTTTGGCATTGTTCGGTCCGGCCGATTGTCTAACGGCCATTTTGGGAGTATCGCCATTGTGGAGACAACTATTCGGCAGTATTCTGGCATCTCCCAGCATCATCACCTCTATCACCACCACCACCGCCACCCTCGTCGCTGTACTCCTTTACCACCAAAGCAGTTAGTCGCGCTGGCTCAAGTAGTCATTTTGAAATGCACGCAAGAAGAACAAACAAGAAACAAAATATGTACATAATACACTAAAAGCACAGCTAGAATACACGTGATCACGTAGATTTAGACAATAGTTAAAATAAACAATAGCTCTCGAAATACGATTTCAAAGTTACAAATATACTGCGACTTTGCTTTTCTAAAAACAAGAAGGTTTTACGAAGATTCCACACATTTATTAGTTTTTCATGTACACACGATGTAAATTCATCACACAACATAAATTTACCACCCCTCACTTTCTGAAAGCTTTCTCTGCAGAGGAAGAATTGGTACAGGGATGCCATATTCACAGACATGTCTGTAAATTTGCAGACTTTTAATTATTATTGCAGACTTTTTTAACGATGCAGACATTTAGCAGACATTTTATTTATGTTGCAGACTGTTACAGATATTTGAAGTATTTTTTAAATTTCAAATAAAGGTATTCTCTGAAGTTCAGATTTAAAACGTACGATGATCTGAATTAAATAGTAGATATTGTAAGAATCTTTGTTGAAATATTTTAAAATATCGTAAGCATCATTGAAAGTAGAAATCCTTGAAGAAACGAAAGCGGTGGGCCACATGGAGACTCAATGGGCCCGGATATAAGTATCGTATAGGCCCTTTCCGAGAGTAAGATGGAGTCCCTACTTATGGTAGTGTTCAATCACACGCGTGTTCAAACTCATGCGAAAAATTACTGTCAAAGCGTTGGTAATATGGGTCCTTTGCTATTAAGCCACAACGAAAATCAAGGTTCACAACAATAAAATTAAATTTGAGAAATTTAGAGATTTCCTCGAAATAAAAGCTTCTTCTATGGTAAGGTAGAAACTTTTCAGAAGTATTGGGAGCAAGCAATTCATGCAAGAAGAACCTTCAAAAATGCATTACCGAAGTTCAAGATCATACTTGCCAGAATTCCAAGACAGAACTTCCCCAAGAATCAGGAGAGGACGTATCAGAGCTTCAGAAGTTTTCTGAAGTTTGGAATTTTTCAGAGGTTTTGGAGTTCTTCCCAGAAATAAGGATTGAACTTCCCAGAAATTCAGAAAAAAAAAATCCCAAATTTTAGACGGGAGCTAACTAGGAAGCACTACCTATAATTTCTCAAGAACTCAGGAAATAAAATCCTCAAGATGATGCGTCATAGAAGTTGAGGAAAGAACTTCTCACAAGTTTAGGAAATAACTTCCCAGAAGTTCCGGAAGAAACTTCTGGAAAGGTTAGTTGGAACTTCTTAGAAGTGCTTGGCAGCTATTCCAAAGCTCAGAGGAGAACATTCTGCATTTCAGAATACGGATTTTTTTTTTTAGTAGGGAGTTTCACTGAAATTTAAGAGATAATCACTGACTAACCGAAGAGGCAGTCTATTGTTGAATAAAAAAAAATCTTTTGAATTTATCAAATGAAAACTAAATTGTGATTTTAAAATACAAAACTAGAAAGAGCGTTACAGGGGGAAAAAAATTATAGAAAATCGTGTCATCTATGGAAATGCTTCAAGCTTCAGTGTCACTTTAAAAAAATTAAACAATAGTGTAAGATTGCATACAATCCAAGAAATAGATGCAGACATGTTTAAAAGAGGTTAAAAGAGATAATGACGTAACTCGGTCTCTTATTACTCTGTCTGTTCGTTGAAAGAAGTCTAATTTTCTAAAAAGAAGTTTACAGACTTTTATAGACATTCCCAGACATTTCAAATTTTTAGAACAGACATTTGAAAAAAAATCTGGCATCCCTGATTGGTAAAGTTGTGTGACTGGTTGGCTTAGACCCTGATTCATGAACCTTTTATTATTCATGCGGTGTTCATGTTGCTTTGCTTACACGGTTACTGGCTAAAACCCATTAATGGGTACTATAGTACTCACTTTCGCTATAATCGCCACTCCTCATTTAATGGGTAAACGCGAATAACCCATTAATGAGTATGGGCCACTTCCGTCAAAAAATGGGTATTTTTTTACCCATCAGAGAAAATTTTTTTTTTACAAAATGGGTAAAAAACACCCATTTTTGAATCATGAATAGATAAATTGATAATGAATTCGTGTGCTTTCGAAAATATATCCGTTGGAAATAAAAATAGTCGTAGATAGTCGAATATTTCTAAATATTTTTTATTGAACAGCATTAATATGATGTAAAACTCGATAGTGCATTAATATTATGTAAAACTCGAAGTCCAGTTTCTTTCGAAGCTCCTCCATTTTTCAAACAATCTGAGAATGGCGGTTACGGAAATTGATTATTTTAAATTTATTTATTAATATATTTAGGAATCTTTTACATACCAACTGGACCAACTATCCACTTTTGCTCAGCTTATTTGTTGAATTGCCTTTGTTGGCAGATTTCGGACCGGATTTATTTGATTCGAGGCTCAACGCACAAAGGACTGAAGAGAGTTAAATAATTTTCATTAGTATTTTTCACCCATTTTTTTCCTGCTAATAAGTTCTCACCGATGGGTATTTTTTTACCCATTTTGGCATATCAAATTATACCCATTGTTTGACATTTACGTGTGGTGTTGAAAAATGCGTATTTTTGCACCCATTAATGGGTTTTAGCTAGTAACCGTGTATCTGCTAAAACGTTGTCAAATAGTCTACATAAAACGACCCTGTGAACTTTCCTCCATATGTTTGGACTGAGGAAGGAGTAGAAAAGAGTTTCAATTGGCGTTCAGCATAAAAATTAATAATTCCAGAGTTTGGTTATACCTGGTACAGACATACAACGTACAGCGTTGTACTCCTTTAGTCTAGTACCTGTTTTTGAGTACTGGATTAAAGTATTTGACAGTTCGTACAACGCTGTACGTTGTATGTCTGCCCCAGGCATTACATTGCCTCTCCACCCCGACGGAGGGAGTAGAAAACAGAAAAATAACTGTTTTAGTTTCTTGCGTTCTCCAAACGACAAGTTGCAATAGTCATTATTAGCATTAGGTTTTGCATGTATTTTTTTCCGAATTAGGGTCATTTCGATTGAATCATTTGTTTATTTTGTTGCTTTTCATTTACTTGTAGGCACACATATTTGGGTACTGTCTGAAGTTAATTTCATAGGATTTTATGATTTCTCGGCTAATTGAAGAACCTTTGTGGTCGTTAGAGTATTTTGGAGTGAACGAGTGGGCCCTAGAATCTTAAAGGCCGCCTGGAAAACGTCCTGGAGTTCGATTTGCACTAATCGTAACTGAGAAGGGTGAGTACAGGTGGATATAAGAGTGAGTGTGTAGAGGGCACAGATTTTGATCTGGCCAAGATTCGAACACTCGTTCCCTCCTGAAGACTACCTACCCCGAAAGATCCTCAGCCATGGAATCGGAATTCCAGATTGAATACCGGGCTCTATTGGTTCACCATTTAGAGAAGGAAGAAATTGAGTTCGAACTGGAAATAAGACAAGTTTAGTTCCAGAAAAATGAAACTTTGTCGGTCCTCAGAAGAAGATTAAGAGAATCGCTGAAACGGGAAAAAGGGGAACCGGGGGAGATAGATTTTACAGTATGTGAGACGCGTGCAGTAGATGGAGAAATTAGATTGATTGATGAGATGATTGATGATTGATGAAATAAATTAACGATTACTTGCAGAAGAAAAAGGAATTTGAAGGATTGAAGGATACGTTAGGGACAAGGCTAGTACATTATTTTGCTCGTTGTTTGGCAATCCAAAGAGTGGCCGAAGAAGATGCGGATCTTGAGGCTTTAGACAAACTTCTAGACATGATTCGTCAGTTGTATAGTACCTATTTCACGATTTTTACTCCGATTGAGTCTATTCAGAAGGAAGTGATGCTTCAGATCACAAATTCTCTGTCCCAGTTACACTTGGATCATCTACCGTCATCTGCGGTTCAACGAGTATCACAGGAGACATAGACAGATGACACCGACGGAGAACCGTGGAGTTGTGGTCTAGGCATTCGAACTTAGGAATTGATCAACAGCGTCGGCAGCTTCGTTCGGTTTTAGAACAACCTTCTTATAGTTCATATGTAATTTCACCCAATATTGCAGGTTCGTCTGGATCAGGATTAGGTCGTCGTATGTCCAAGGAGCGGATCGTGAATAGGATTGATGTGTCTGGTAGGAACCCATCGAAGAATTTCAAGGTGGGAGACTACGATACTATGTCAGACTCTGCATCGTCAGTATCCCCACCAAGAAGAGAGAATCAAAGGTCTCGCGGTCGCGTGTCCCAGACTCGGCGAAGTAAGCCTGTGTCAGATTGGAATTTGCACCGCTATGATGGTAGAGATGGAGGTCAAGGTTTAATGCGGTTCATCAAGGAAGTGGAATTTGACGCGAACTCGGAGAATGTTTCGAATAGAGAACTGTTTAGGTCAGCAATACATCTCTTCTCAGGTTTAGCGAAAGTTTGGTTTATGCAAGGCATGGAAAATGAGGATTTCACACGACTTGGCAGGAATTAGTCAACGAATTGAAAAAGGAATTCTTAAGCCCCGACCGTGACCACGTGAGTGAGTTTAGAGCTATGGATAGGAAACAAAGATCTAAGGAAAAGTTTCAGGATTTCTTCTTCGATATTCAAAAGATTTTCAACTCTTTTACGAAACCCCTTTCTGAAAAGAAGAAGTTCGAGATCGTTTTTTGGAATTTGAGAGCTGATTACAAAGGGCATATAGTAGCTGCTCAAATAGACAATCTTGCGGATCTCAAACCATTTGGTCGGAAACTGGATGCCACCTTTTGGTATAGGTATGAAACGCGTAACCAGGATGAGCATCCTCCGAGGAATCGTGCTCAAGTTAATGAGGTAAAGGGAGAATGGAAGACGAAACCGGATAGAGAAAGCAGTCGGTTGGCACAAGCGAGGCCTGATCAGAAATGGTCAGATACTTCCGATAACATCAAAGGGAATATGCAGTCAACCCGGTCCCGAATGACTCAACCTCCGAATAACGACAAGGAGGAAAAGGGAGTTACAAAGGGTGTAAAAGTTTTGCTGGATAATTATACGCCACCTAATTCAGGAATTTGCTTCCACTGTCGCTTTCGAGGTCATCATCAGTCAGAGTGTGTGGCTCCGAAGCATAAATACTGTTGGAAATGTGGTTTCCACGACGTGGAAACAAAGTCGTGTCCCTGGTGTGCAAAAAACGCCTTAGTCCCCGTCTGGAGAAGCAGATGGCAGGCGATAATGAAAACAAAACCGCTAGTAATCTGGATCATAATCTTCTCTCGCTAGGCCTGCGGAGGGTTGATATGGACGAATATCTACAATCAGATTTAGAAATAAATGAAAGTTTTCTCAAGGTAGCGAACGATGATAGGCCCTTTGTGAAAATCGAAATTTTAGATGTTCCACTGATAGGGTTACTTGACAGTGGTGCGAATCGTAGTATTTTGGGCAAGGGGTCCGGTAATCTGCTTCAAAAATGTCGGTTACGGTTACAACCCGTCACCATTGAGATTACCACCGCCAATGGACAAAAATTAGATGTCTCGGACCGGGTAGACCTGCCAGTTACTTGATTTTGGAATCAGATTTTTGGCAATCATTCGGTATTGTGCCCACCATTGCGGCTACCGATTGTGGTATTTCAGTCGAAGAGATTCAAGACTACACTGTGGATTCATCTTTAAACTAGCAACAAATGAGGGATCTGAAAGTAGTGAAGCAACTATTTAAGTCAGCCGGAGAAGGTAGCCTTGAGACAACTTCGATGATCAGCCATCGGATCGAGTTATCGGGGGAAGTGAAGAAGCTCCCACCGGTTCGTATATATCCGTTTCCAACTTCACCAGCCAGACAAGAGCAGATCAACAAGGAACTCGATAGCATGTTAGAATGTGGGATAATTGAACGATCTTACAGCGACTGGTCACTCCGCCTAGTTCCGGTAGATAAACTTGATGGTTCAGTCCGCTTATGCCTAGATGCTTGGAAACTCAATGAGCGCACTGTTCGGGACTCCTACCCTCTACCCCACGCCGATAGAATTCTGAGTCGGTTAGGCCCAAGTTCTTACATTTCTACGATTGATTTGTCGAAGGCTTTTCTTCAGGTTCCGCTTCATCCACGATCCCGAAAGTACACGGCATTCTCGGTGTTAGGGAGAGGTTTGTTCCAGTTTACTCGGATACTCTTAGGCTTAATCAACAGTCCGGCAACCTTATCTCGACTGATGGACCGGGTCCTGGGTGGGAGTGAACTGGAACCAAACGTGTTTGTTTATGTCGTAACATCATCGTGAGAAGCAACACGTTTTAAGAGCACCTGAATAGGCTCAAGGAATTGGCATCTAGACTAAAAGCCGCGAATCTGTCCATAAACCTTCAAAAATCGAAGTTTTGTGTGTGGAAAGTTCCGTATTTGGGGTATATTTTGAGTAAAGGAGGTCTTCGGCCAAATCCAGATCGCGTATTTCGTCTACAGGTTAGTACGAGACACTGAAGAAGTCTGCACATTGTAGACGAAATACGCGTATCGGTCGAAGATAAGCAAAGGTAGTTGGAATTTAATGGAGATTACTAATTTTTCTTCTAATTTATAGTTACAAGTATTCCACTAAGGGAAGGTCCATTAATTATGTCACGCAGTAAGGGGGGAGGGGGGGTTTGAGAAAACGTGATGATCCATACAAAAAAAAATTGTGGTCCATACAAAAAACGTGACAAGGGGGGGAGGGGGTGTTAAAAAAAGTCAATTTTTGCGTGACGTAATTAATGGACGTTCCCTAAACAGCTCAAACCTTTTAGAAGTTTAGGTGCTATATCGAGGGTTCGAGATTTGCAGTGATTACCGACGCATCGGCGCTAACGTACATCCTACGCAGTAGCTGGAAAACATCTTCTCGGTTGTGTCGTTGGAGTTTAGTACTACAAAAACATGACATGGAAATCCAACATCGAAAGGGAGTCGATAAAATCGTACCTGACGCTCTGTCTAGGTCTGTGGAAGAAATCAGTGCTAGATCCACCGATTCTGATTGGTACAACTGTATGACGCAAAAAGTGGTTGAAGATCCGGAAAATTTTAAGGATTTTTGGGTGGAGAATGGAATATTGAAGAAGTTCGATAACCGGTTTGATTGGAAGGCGTGTGTACCGTTTGCTTTGAGAGAGAAGGTACTGTTCGAAGAGCATGACGAGGCGGTGCATGACAGGCGGGTACATGACGAGGCGGTGCACGACAGACGAGGCGGAGCATGACAGGCGGGCTATGAGAAGACACTAGCCAAGGTACGAAGGAGGTACTACTGGCCCCATATGGCCAAAGAAATCAAGGCATATGTACAAAAGTGTACAATCTGCCAGGAGAGTAAACCTAGTAACCAGTCCCAACCTCCCGTAATGGGACAGCAAAGGGTTACTACCAAGCCGTTCCAGATACTCGCCGTGGATTTTATTCAATCACTTCCGAGAAGTAAAACTGGTCATTGTCATCTTTTCGTTGTTATGGACCTTTTCTCCAAATATTGTTGGCTGTTTCCGCTTCGTAAGATCTCCTCTTCCCAAGTCAATAGAATTTTAGAGGGTAACCTGTTTAGACGATACGCCGTACCGGAATGTCTGATTTCCGATAATGCATCTACATTTCTGTCTAAGGAGTTCAAATCCCTACTCGAACGTTTCCGTATTCAGCATTGAGCAAATTCGCGACATCGTTGTCAGGCGAACCCCGTTGAGAGGTTAAACAGAACTATAAATGCCTGTATCCACACCTATGTTCGAAAGGACCAAACTCTTAGGGACACACGAATATCAGAAGTGGAGCACGTACTAAACACAACACCTCACAGTTACACAGGAGTTTCACCCTACAAGATTATATTTGGACATGAGGTCATCGGTAGAGGGGATGATCATAGAGTTGATAGGGATGAGATAAAAATTTCGGATGAAACAAGGCTAGAAAATAAAACAAAAGTTGATCAGTTTATTCGCGATCTTGTCTTCAAGAATCTACAAAAACAATACAACAAAAATTCACAATATTACAACTTACGCCGGAAGAAGCCCGCTCCGGTATACAATGTTGGTTAAAGAGTCCTGAAACGAAACTTAAAGCAATCCTCCGCAATAGATAAATTTAACGCAAAAATTGCACCATGTTATAGTCCTTGTACTGTTAAGGCAAGAGGGGAGTTCGTATGAATTAATGGATGAGACGGGAATATCACTCGGTATCTTCTCCTCCGGTGATTTGAAGCCTGGCACCTGAAACGAAACATTATTAGAAAAAACGTAGTTACCAGAGGGTTTATTTAAAATTTTGGTCAATGGAAAATTTACGGGAATACTTTACTGTTTACTGTTAGGTAAAGCAGAAGTCGTATGCCAAAAATAAACCCAAAAGGAGCGGGAGATAGTTTCTCTCCCATGTAAGGGATTTGGGAGTACAAGGAGACAGTTCGTTAGAACTATTAAAAAAAGCTTTCGGTAGTATATGAGCACGATCAAGTGCACAAACTTTTGCCAGTCAAGGTGGTGCATTCGATCATGCCTTGACCTACCCCGCATGGGGATGCTTGGCAAAAGTTTGTGTTTCCTGTTTCGAAATACTACCTCACAATACCCTCCGCTCAATTTCAAACTACTTCTATTCAATTTTCACAGCCTGCCGTGAGCTAACGGAACTATCAATACTTGCTCTTAACAACTTTGTTCTAACAAAAAAAAAATGCTGTCTACTCCTAGAGCCTCATGGTGATGAGAAATTATTTCCTTCTCAAAACAACATCATCACAGAATACTTGGCCTGATTTGTTCATTAAACGCTTTTCTTCCTGGGACTGCAGACCAGGGAGATGTATAGACAGTAGTCAGAAAATTAGAAAACAAATGAATGAAAAAAAAAAGTATCGGAACCAGTAACTTCTGCATTTACCGAAAGGATAAATCAACTTGATCCACGGAATATTCATCGATTGGTGAGTTCCACTACAAAAATTGAATGGCAACAAAACAGACAAATAATGAAAATAGGAATTCTCAACGTTTATTGCGCTCGAACGAGATAAATTTTCCGCGAATTGATTGGATTTTGAATCAGAAGTAAACAATATCATTCCTTGACAGACGAAAATGTTCACGCCATGAACTCGCGAGGGCAAGGTATGTGAAAGAACATCTTTTTATTTGCTCTTCCATCAAGGGAAGAGAGAGCTTAAATGATTTCTTTTACCAAGGGTAAAATTTTGTTGAGGATCAAATCTTTCCGGTAAATACTTCAGAAACAAAATAACATATCAGTCATTTTACAGCCTGTTGGAGGGGTATTGTAACCGTTAGTTCCAATTAAAATGATGCATTAGCTTCGCCAAGTGCAAACACTTTGTCAAACATACCTTATTGTGGGAAAACAATGCTGCCATCTAGGTGTCAGTGAATGGACTAGTATTCATATCAAATGAATTAGGTCAACTCCCAGCTATTTGACACGTTCAAAGCAGAATAGGGGAGCTACAATGAAGTGCAGTATTAATAATAAGAGAACGTCAAATAAAAAAAAATGAAAGTCATTCTAGGGCCTTCGGGTACCTCAGCCTTAATAATTCGTTCTCTCTGGCTCAAACTCCGAGAAAGTTGGAAGTGCGCGGTGCGAGTATTGAATCCTAGTAAGGACATTTGTCCGTTAAAAAAAAAGGGTGGTTATTTGTTAATTGCTTCTTCTTTTATTTTAGTCTTAGTTAGTAGTGATTGTTTAGAAGATAGTGTGTTAGTCGAGTACGAAGTCCTAAGGAAAAAGTGTGAGTTTGTTAAAAGAATGTAGTGTAAATGTTAGTAATTATTTTACTTAGGATACTGTGAACAAAAAACAAAACGTCTTGTCCTTTAAGAGGACCTTACACGACGGAAAATCGGAAAAAGGTAATGTTTGGTGGCGTTTATGTGTAAATTGGTACGATTGATATTCTGCGTGTCTAATTGTTGTTTGAGCAGGCTTGGCAGGCCTTTTTCCGTCCGTTGCGCAAATCCCGGACTGTCATTACAGTTCAAATTAAGGTGTGGGACCGTTTCACACGTGGACAACGTTGGTTGCGGAAAATTACCCACCATAGTGAAATCCCTGAGCCAGAAATCGTCCCTGCGTGTGCTCCATTAGAGGCAACGGCAGATGAGGGATATCTCGAAGTCCATCGTGCTGGTTTGTGAGGAATCCGTCCCCAGAACGCCCGTTGTGCGGCTGTTTCGGCCATTATTCGCCAGTTTGGCATTGTTCGGTCCGGCCGATTGTCTAACGGCCATTTTGGGAGTATCGCCATTGTGGAGACAACTATTCGGCAGTATTCTGGCATCTCCCAGCATCATCACCCTCTATCACCACCACCACCGCCACCCTCGTCGCTGTACTCCCTTACCACCAAAACCGTAAGTCACGCTGCCTCAAGTAGTCATTTTGAAATGCCTCAAGAAGAACAAACAAGAAACAAAATACGTACATAATACACTAAAAGCACAGTTAGAATACACGTGATCACGTAGGTTTAGACAATAGTTAAAATAAACAATAGCTCTCGAAATACGATTTCTAAGTTACAAATATACTGCGACTTTGCTCTTCTAAAAACAAGGTTTTACGAAGATTCCACACATTTATTAGTTTTTCGTGTACACACGATTTAAATTCATCACACAGCATAAATGTCCCACCCCTCACTTTCTGAAATCTTTCCAGAGGAAGAATTGGTAAAGTTGTGTGACTGGTTGGCTTAGACCCTGATTCATGAACCTTTTATTATTCATGCGGTGTTCATGTTGCTTTGCTTATCTTCTAAAACGTTGTCAAATAGTCTACATAAAACGACCCTGTGAACTTTCCTCCATATGTTTGGACTGAGGAAGGAGTAGAAAAGAGTTTCAGTGGACGGGTGGTAGAGGTGAGACGATATTTGCGGTGGGAACGGTTAGCAACGGTTAAAAAATCCGGTGGTGGTGTGCTTATTGCCGTCAATGCAAACCTCCAAGCCGAAATAATCCCTAGTGAAAAACATCAAGAATTGGAAGACGTGTGGGTAAAAGTAACGATGAATGGCGAACTTCATCTTTTTGTATCTGTTTACTTTCCTCCACATACGGCTAAAAAAGCTTCATATGACAAATTTTTAAACATCGCGGAATCTAGATTTCAAGTTTTGGAGCCTCAAACCAAGGTTCACATCTATGGAGATATTAACCAGAAAACAGTTGATTTTATTCACGATAAGAATAACGAATCCTTACTGCTTCCATTTATAGGTGAAAATGAAACTTTACAACTTATCTTTGATAAATGCAACCACCTAGGACTTCATCAAATTAATCATGTTCGGAACCAGCTTGACTGCTATTAAGATTTTGTTTTTACTCAGTGCACTGAAGATTTTAGCATTGACGAAGCTTTAGACCCACTATGGAAGAATGAAAAATTTCATACTGCTATCGAATATTCATTATTCTCAGATTCTCATAGGCAACGTCCAGAAGATACTGATTACGAACATGTTTACGATTTCAAAAACATAAACTTTACTGAAATTAACAGAAAACTAACAAATAAAGATTGGCAGAACCTTTTAAAATATGAAAAAGACATGAACAAGGCCGTTGACATATTTTGTAACAATCGATATGCAATTATTGACGATTACGTTCCAAAGAAAAAGAAGAGAATACTAACAAACTATAAGCAACCGATATGGTATACACGTGAAATAAAAAATCTCAAAAACAGAAAACAAAAAGCTCAAAGCATACAAAAAAATCAAAAGTTTACCAAATTTAGATAAATACATAGATTGTGAAACTAGGAGAATTTAAAATTTAACACTTCATTTCTAAATTCTCCTAGTTTCCCAATCACAATCGTTCTACTAATACGCTCAAAAAAAAATTTTTTTATAAATAGTGTTTAAATAAATAAAAAAAAATAAAAAAGTGAAAGTGAAATACATACATATTTGTAGAGCACTTGGTGCAGAAATATCATCAGCATACGAAAGGTACAATACAAGAGTAGAAAATAATATAAAATCCGATCCAAAGGCGTTCTTTAACTTCACGAAGGAAACAATGAAAACGTGTAACTTTCCTTCTCGCATGCAGTTTGAAGAGTTTGATGGTTCTGATAGCGGAGACATTTGTAATCAGTTTGCACGCTTTTTCCAAAATATTTATAAGAAATTCAACGATATTCTTGACCTTAACTATTTTTCCTATCTACCTGAGCATCAAAATGACGTATCAGTTGAAAACATCACTGTTCAAGAAATTTTAATGGCACTTAAAGGTCTTGATGCTGGGAAAGGACCTGGTCCAGATGGGATACCTCCAGTACTATTGAAAGAACTAGCAACTTCTTTTGTTAAACCCCTGTTTTGGCTCTTTAATCTATCACTTCAATCAGGAGACTTTCCACTATTCTGGAAAAAATCATGTTTAATACCTGTCTTTAAATCTGGCAATCGATCAGACATTAAAAATTATAGAGGAATCGCAATCATTTCAAGCATTTCTAAAATGTTTGAAGCGATTGTAAATCAAAAATTATTCAACCAGGTAAAAAATCGGATTTCAAATAATCAACATGGTTTTTTCAAAGACAGATCAACATCTACTAATCTGTTGGAATTTGAAGAATTTTCTTTAGGTGCAATGGATAGAGGAAATTTTGTGGAAGCTCTATATACTGACTTCAGCAAAGCGTTTGATAGAGTTGACATTCCATTGCTACTTTTCAAACTTAAGCGAGTAGGTTTAACCAGGACACTATTAAAATGGATCGAATCTTATCTGACAGATAGAACACAGGAGGTACGTTTCAAAGGAAAGATCTCTAGATCAGTTAATGTCACCTCAGGAGTTCCACAGGGATCTCATTTAGGTCCTCTTTTATTTATTCTTTTTGTTGATGATGTTAATCTTGTATTAAATCATCTTAACGTTATTATCTATGCTGATGATATGAAACTGTATATGGAAATCTGTAGTGAGTTAGATTTGCAACATTTTCAGAGTGAAATTGATGTCTTCTACAAATGGTGTGCTAAAAGTCTGCATAATAATAATATAAAAAGTGTAACATCATATCATATTCAAGAAAACTTACTCAACATGATTTCACGTATAATCTAGGAAATCAGTTAATTGAAAGATGCAATAAAATTAGAGACTTAGGAGTGATTCTTGATTCTAAACTGACCTTTGTAGATCATTTTCATGCAACAATTCTTAAAGCAAATAATATATTAGGATTCATCAAAAGGTTCAGTTATCATTTTAAGGATCCATATACTATCAAAACACTTTATGTAACGTACGTAAGATCCATTCTCGAATATTGCTCTGTTGTTTGGGCTCCATACCAAGAAACATACATTAGTCGTATTGAATCTGTACAGAAACAATATTTGTTATTTGCCCTTAGAAAACTAGGCTGGAATTCATTTCCTATTCCCTCGTATGAGTCTCGTTGCATGTTAATTGATATTGAATCACTGAAGAAAAGACGAGAAATTGCTATGATCTGTTTTGTTAATAATGTTATCTCGCAGCGTATAAATTCGGCTAACCTTTTAGAAAGTTTGAACTTTTATGCACCATCCCGCATTTTAAGAATCAGAAATCTATTTCATGTAAGGCCTCAGAGAACAATTTATGCTAGAAATAGACCAATGAACAGAATGATGAACATATATAATGAATATTGTGAAATAATCGATTTTACTATGCCTAAAGCGGCAATAAGAAAAAAATTGACTGCAAGAGTTGTACCTCATAGATACTAACTTTATATAAATGTTAATATAAATGAATAAATGTAAATGTATATGTAGTCTACAATGATGATTGACGAAATAAATAAATGAATAGAAACAACGCAGAATGTCGCCGGTTCGAACCCTGACTTCACAGTCAGCAAACAATCCAGAAGTTCACAATGGCGTCTACTGATCCACACAATAGGAGCTGGTGGGGAATTCACGATGGCGGTCGAACGTCGAACAATACACGTTGGGAATGTACAATGGCGTCCCCGGGCGTCTCCGAGACACCGATTTGCTCGTTGCAGTTCCTACGTCCACTTCGCCTACACCACCGTCTTCCTGCACAAAAAGTCTAACATTGAGAGACTCTTTTTGATTAATTTCTCTTTCATTCATATTCCAATCACCTGTACGTTTTTCATTCTACTATTTGTACACAGAAAAATATTATTAGTTTTAACAAGCGCGTAAAATTACTTCTTTAATTTTTAATTTTAATTTTAACCTTAAGCAGGCGTAAGCAACGAAGTTGTTTGCAATATTCCATGCACCATACAACAATGTTTGTAATCTGTCATACAACAAGCTAAATGCAGGCGTTATCTGACCTCAATTTACATGAAATATCCCATTTATTTCTGCCAAATCTAGCATTTTCTTTATGTGCATTAGACAACGCATAAAATTCAATGTTTCTTTTTATCTGTGTAGTGTATGCAAGCCAGCACTGTTGTGTTTCAATCTTTACTAAAGGATCCCCCGAAAGTTTTCTAACGGCGCTGTAATAAATGAAAGAGAGCGAGACCGGAGAGAATCTCTCAATATTAAATACGCCCTAATGAAAAAAAACCCGAAAATTCTTCCGTTAGAGGCATTGATTTGTCTCCCATACCGTAACCAGACGGACCCTGGCGGGAGAGCAAAGCCTCGTTCGAACCGGAAACGTGAAGCTGCTTGCGAAAACTGAAACAATTTTTTTTATGAATTTGTCTTTCCAATCATTTGTCTTACAAACTAATTAACAATATCAAGAGTTTTAGCCCAGTGAGCTCTTCAGCTTTGTTTTAAATGTTTTATGTGTTTTATATGTCTGATGTTTTCTATGATATTATAACCTTTACAGTTCAGCCCTTGGGGCATTGTAAGTTTTAAAATTTGATAACCTACTTAATCTACAACTAAAACAACAATTTGATAATCCTAGGGGTGGGGAACCAGATTCCGGATGATCTGGTGATCCGATGTTGAGCAGCGTGCCCTGTACCGATTGATAGACTCACTAAAACGATCGTCGAGCATTTTAATCTCGGCCAGACGGTGGACCTCAGATGTTCTTGTCCTCGGAGGGGTGTTCAGAATCAACCTAAGGAACTTATTTTGGACACGCTGAAGCTTCAGGTGATGTGTTTTAGCGCAACTCTCCCAAATTGGCATGCCGTACTCGATGACTGGAAGTATGATTTGCTTGTAGACAGCAAGCTTGTTTTTCAGAGATAATGTAGACCTTCTGTTGATTAATGGGTACAGTAGCTTCAACAGAACGTTGCACTTTGTGACAGTTTTGTGAACCAGTTCCCTGAAAATAAGCTTGCTGTCTATGGTAGCGCCAAGATAGACAGCTGATTTGGCCCATTCCACCATTGTGTTGTTTAGTCTTATTTTACAATCCTCAGGCGGAACAAGTCTAGGAGAGTTGGAGTGTGAAAATAGGATGACCTGAGTCTTTGTCGCATTGATACAGATCTTCCAATCGGTGAAATATTCAGACAGAACATTCAGGCTTCGCTGCAGTTTCGCTGTGAGCGATCTTATTACCCTACCATTGTGGACGACTGCGGTATCATCGGCGAACAACGACAGAGATCACTTTTCAGGGAGCGGGGGTGTGTCCGAGATGAATAGGTTGAACAGAAATGGACCTAGTATACTTCCCTGCAGAAGACCGGCGGAAATCTCCTGTGCATCGGAAACTGCACCCTGCAGTGAAACACGGAATGTCCTGTCCGACCGATAATTTTTAATTCTCTTCACCAGAGAGATAGGAAGATTGTATCGATGCAGCTTGTACACCAAGCAATCATGCCACACATTCTCAAAGGCCTTCTCGATGTCAAGAAGTGCCATGACAGATGACTTCGAAACAGACTTGTTCCGTCTGAGGATGTTAATGACTCGATTAAGTTGGTGAATTGTCGACCGACCACGTCGAAAGCCAAATTGTTCATCGAATACGATAATAAGCTCGTCGGCAGATGAAAGAAGCCGACGGTGGATCGCTTTTTCAAACAGCTTGGATAATCCCAAGAGAAGGCTGATGGGCCTATAGCTCTTGGAACATGAAGGATCTTTCCCAGGTTTCTGGATGGGGATGACTTTGGCTGACTTCAAACACGTGGGAAAGTAGCTAAGTCGAAGGCAATGATTGAAAACCACCGCCAAATGGTTATAGAACTGGGGGCTCAGTTGCTTGAGCTCCAGGTTCAAGATGTTATCGAAACCTGAGGCCTTCATGTTCTTTGAGCATTTGATATAAGTCAACAATTCGTCAGCTGAGATCTCCATCTCATCTGTGAAGTCATTGGGCTTGCATGGATGCTAGTAATAAGCGCGCTAACGGCAGCTTCATGTGGACTGACGATTTTTTGCCCGAGATTGTGGGAGCTGACGAAGTGTTGACTTATCTCAGCAGCCTTCTCTTCAGGGGTGATTAAGTGATCCTTAGAGCCATTGCTGTCTAATGGGATCAACGGTGGAATGGGCCTTGGCTAAGTTTTTAAAATTTTTGTCAACTTCCAGAACGGCTTTGCACAATCTGGGAGAGAGCGGATCTTGTCGGCAAAATTTTTATTCTTAAGGTCCACCATTCTGGCCGTAATAATTTTGGTCACTCGATTACAGTGTCGTTTGAGCGTTGGCAAACCAGTTCGCTGGTATTGCCTTCGAATGGCGTTTCGCAATTGTATCAGTTCTTTAGTGGGTTTTTAAATGGGTACAGAGTCACTCACCTGATCAATTACCGGTACCGGTAGTTCCGTTTGGTGATACGATGCTGGTTGACCGAGGATCCAACTTCGACCACCACCGGATAGTGGTCCGAGCTGAGCTCCTGGTGTACGATCGGCTGGGTGATGTTGTTCCCCATGTTGGTGAGGAAGATGTCGATTGTCGAATGGACCCCGGATTGGTTCAACCAGGTGGGAGTATCTGGGCCCAGGACGGTGTAATGTCCCTCTTCCAGGTCTTCCTGTAGGATAATTCCGTTCCGATTCCGCTGGGTGTTCCCCCAGGTTTCGTGTTTCGCATTCATGTCGCCAGCGATGATGAACTTCCTCTGCCTCCGAGTTAGCTTACGGATGTCGTTTCATAGGGCCGTTGTTGTTCCGTTGTTGGTACTGGCTTGCTTGGGACAATAGGCCGCAATGATGGTGATTGGGCCGATGGTTGTTTCGACCTCTATTCCGATGGCTTCGTTTGAATGCAGCTGAAAGCTCGGAAGCAGATGGCAGTTGATGTTGTAGCGCAGGGCGATCGCAACTCCTCCTCCACTAGAGCCACTACGATCCAGTCGCACAATCCGGTATCCTGGGTTGAATATGCTGATTTCCGGTTTGAGATGCGTCTCGGTGACGATGGCAATGTCAATGGCCTTCCTGTTAAGGAAGTCACTGAGCTCAACGGTTTTGTTCCGGATGGAACAAGCATTCCAATTAAGAATGTTGATGGTGCGTTTAACGTCCATACTTATATATATGAACGTCATCGTCACGGATGTGGCGGCTTTGAGCTGTTCCTTCTTGGAGCGGCAGGAACGTAGTTGGCGGTAAAGCTCTTGCACAAACTCGACCATTTTCTCCGAGTCGTAGAGCAGACCATCGATGGGTGATTGCGTGGAAGTATTGCGATTCGGATTGCTCCAGCCTGGAGGAGGAGTCGGGTTGGGGGCGGCGGTGGCTGTGGCGAAACGATGGTGAACCGATGCTGACGGGCGGTTTGCTTGGCGGTGATTTAATGGGATCGGCGGTAGGTTTGGCACCTGATACCGAAGCGACGGGAAGTTCTCCTCGATCATCGGAGGTGGTGGACGGCGTTGAGCAGGCCGAGACTTGGTGGATGACTTCTTGCGGATCGCCAAGAGTTCATCACGTTTTGGGCAGATTCGATTGCTGCTCTCATGGTTTGCGCCACAATTTGCGCACTTCAGTAGCGTACCTTCTTCCATCGGGGCACAACTGTTCGTACTGTGGGCTCCGGCACACTTGCCAAATCGCGGATTCATGTGGCAGTTTCGAGTTCCATGGCCGAACGCAAGGCAGTTGCCACATTTTGTCACTTCGTGCTGTCTCGGACGATACCGGTCCCACTCAACGATGATGTCGAAAAGGGCCCGTGTTTTCAACAGTTCCGCCATCGTGACGGATCCCTTCTCGAGATAAACCAGATAGAGTTGGTCCCGGTAGTTTCCGTGTTGCTGGCGCCTGATGGGAAACACCTTCTGAGGCTTTAGTGCCGCCGCTTGCAACTCTTCGAAGATCGACTCCGGATTGAGGTCTGGAAGGCCACGTAGAATCACCTTCATTGGCTTGCTTTCAGGCGCATCGTGAGTGTAGAACTCGTGTTTCTTTGCGACTAGCTGAAACGATTTCCTTCGTCCCCGGCTATATACTATCGTTGATAGCATAGCCAAGAGAGAAGGGAGTCACGAAAATGCAGAACGAAGCAAATTTAATAAAAGGGGACAGGCCACAATTGAAAAATCAGCCACCGGCAACAGAGCAGGTAATTTTGAAGAAGAAGAAGAAGCCATTTACTTCCCGTTTCTTACGACCGTGTTAGGGAAAACAATTGTTTCGATTTTATTTAAAACTAAAATCAAAACAGATATTAGTAGTCAATGGGCCGGCCTTCATCGGTTCCGTGATAAAAAGAATGTGTGGGTGAAAAGAATATAATTACTCTATTTGGCAACTATTTAATGCAGAAATAACTTTTGTTCATCGGATAAAATGGTCAATAGCATAGGTCCCATCCATAAATGTAGTTCCACTGATGATGCGTCGATGTCAACAAACTGGCTTTTGCTAGTTGATCCTCAGTAATGCCGGAGTATGCTCTGTAATATGTTAGTATATTATGTATATTATGTTTAAATAGTAAAGAATTCGTGATTTGTAAAATCAAGTGGCAACCCAAGTTACCACGAAGCTATGATAGCAGTACATAGGGTATATGCATTACATCTAGTTCCTCATTGAAGTTGGGTTAAAGCTGAAAAGAGCCCCACTTAGATCGCACTAATGCTATATATTTTGTTAAGCAATATCCTTTATAATGTCTTATGCATTACTAGCATTATTGCATTGGTAATGCATCACTATATTCTAATCTAACGCTTCATTACTTGACAACTGTTGAATTAATGAAATTCCGCATGTATGATGTTGATTGATTTTGGGTTGAACAAGCGCAATAACTTAATGCTTGTGGTTACTTGGGAAGGCAAGGATGATGAAATGCACGCTTACCACTTTTAACACCAATAAATTCATCCGCATTGTTTATAAGGCATTTTGCCAAGGAACCTTTTATAGTCTGTCTCAATTCATACGCCAAAAAGAGTTTCGAATTTTTTTGGTTTAATTGTAATGTAATATAATATTAAAAATCAACAAGTCCCTGTCAAGATAAAACACCTTAGTTTTTTTTAAAGATAAGCAGTGGCTGCTATCTGCTCCAGGTCGCCACTAATTGTTAATTTTCGAATACGATTTAGATTTTATATCAACTTCCGATGCGCAAATTGAGAACAAAGTTATCCGACCCATTTTAAATTATTGTAAAAATAACATGTAACGATCTCGAAATTGTATTTGGCGCAGTTTTCTTGCGTTTGCAATAAAAATATAAAATAATAAATCGAATTCATACAGCGTGACTACTCTGGATCAACAATAGAAAAGGGCCTATCAACATTTGTAAACAAACGCTTCTGAGCCTATTTCCTCGCAAAGTGTAGGTCACCCACGCAAACCAATACCACAGACAGACGTTTAAGCAACAGCAAAATTAATCGATAACTTTGTGTAAATTTTCAAATCGCTAGCAAGCGCTAGCGTAAGCAACTGTTGCTTCACTAACGCTACGTAGTTCACTTAGTCGATGTGCCCACTGATGTGGTGAAGTTGCGGCATCTGCTAGCATGTCAAAATATCACTCCGTCGTTAGCCACATGCCACCCGATATTGACACGATGTTTTGACGTGCAATTATATGCCACATAGCGTCTACAAAACTGACAAATTTTCTTTTCGCTAAATGCTTATTGACATTTGGCGATTCCTTTCAAATTGACGGTTGCGGAAATTTACACAAGTCGAGATTTAAGCTTGAATGGCTGTGCCAATACCATCACCATGTAGGGGAAAGTTTCCCCTACACGATGATTCTGTAGGTTTGCGTGTGTAGCCAACGGCTTCCGAGAAAACGGGCTCAGAAGTGTTTGTTTACAAATGTTGATGGGCCCTTTTCTATTGTTGATCCAGTACTCAGCATTTGACGTTTTAGATATATTTATAAAATTTAGTAAAATTTACTCAACATTGAGTAAGCTCGAATGAACGTGTATATGAGAATACTACACGCTAAGACAAGAAAACGGAAAATTCGGTAAAAAATACCGAAAATCAAAAGTGCACATACTGAAATTATCGGTAAACATGGATTACCGAAATTTCGGTATTGCTGGAAAAACAGGAAAAACATTAATAATTACTTATTTTTAACGGTATTTTTTACCGAAGTGCTAGCAGCTCAATGAGAGCATTTTTAACCAAATTTAGGTAAAATATAACGATAAAATCTGTAAATCCACTTTACTGAAACAATAAGTAAAATCACACGTTTTGTTTCGGTAAATCATACCGATACTTTAGGTTTTGCTAACAAAACCTAATTTTCGGTAAAATGAAAACCATATTTTCGATAATCTTATCTTAGCGTGTATTACATCTGGCAATATACACTGTAACCCGCCAGTACCCATTAATGGGTAAAATATCACCCATTTCGAACTTAAGTGGGTTAACTCCTCTAACGAGTAAAAAGATTTTACCCATTAATGGGTAAACAGCCTGTACGTCAGACTACCGGGTATTTTTACCCATTTTTCACTATGTCTGTTATTTGGGAAATGGGTATGAAATACCCATTTTTCTAAACGTTTTTTTAGGCCTTTTATCTCTCAGGTATGTCAAGTTTTGTTCGGGGCTTTTCGCATCGACAAATATTTCAGCGACGTTCAAGTGATCTATCGAAGCGTCATCACATCGTTATCATCCAGAGAGATGCCTACATCGGCCAAACATTTCCTCGAGGCTTCCGTGGAAAAATGCTTAATGAACGCTTGAACTTTACGCTCCGGAAGCGACACATACTGGGAAGTCCTGTTCTACTAATGAAATCGAAGCATTTTAAATAATAATAATAAATTATTAACGTACCTTTCAGATTTTGAAAGCTTTCGCTATCCAATCTAGCCTTCATTTCTTCTATTTTATACGAGTTTTCGTGGACGAGATTCCAACGCGAAGTTGTTTTCATTTTTCGAACAGCGCACTTTCAACTACCCATTAATGTGTAGAAAAATACCCATCTTTTGGTCTTTCATTGAAAATAAATAATGGGTATTTCGTATGCACTATTTTGATTTTAAAATTACCCATTTTTTCGACAGCTTCGTATTCTATCAAAAAATGGGTACATTTTTACCCATTAATGGGTACTGGCTGGTTACAGTGTACTTTACCTTGATTTTAATGTACTTTGGTCTTTGTTTGAACAACGAGGGAACGGCATAGGCATAACTGTCAGCCAATTTTCTGGGGAGTGCTCATTCGAAAGGGACAGTTTTAAATTTTTGAAAAGGACACTGAAATGAAAAAATATTTGTACCATCTGTTCCATTTTAGCATTCTTCTTTGGTTGAACTTACTCATTAATATGAAAACAGAAATTTATGAAAATGAGTTTTTATTTTCATTTTAATTCCGCAAAAGGTGCTATACAAATCATTAAAGGCCTTTTGAAAAAAGAAACACCATAGAATGTAATTTTATTTAACAACCAAAATAAAAACAGAAATCAGTAGTCAATGGGCCGCCCTTCATCGGTTCCGTGTTAAAAATAATATGTGGGTGAAAAGAACATAAAAACTAAATTTGGCAACTATTGGAATGCACAAACATCTTTTGTCCATTGGATCAAATGATCAATGGCAAAGGTCCCATCCATTGATCCTCAGTAATGCCGAAGCACGCCTTGTAATATGTTAGTATAATATGTATATTATGTTTAAATAGTAAAGAGTTTGTGGCTCGATTATTACATTTGTAAAATCAAGTGGCAACCCAGGTAACCACGAGGCTACAATAGCATGCTGTCTATCGGTTACATTGGTTTAATTTGAAAATTTTGTAAATAATTTAATTTTTGTATATATATATATTTTTTTTTTACTTTTCTATTTTAAATTTTCTATTTTGATATAAATTCTTATTTATGAAATAGTATAAACTGAACCAAAAAAGGAATATGTGAATTGAAATAATTGAATTATAATCGAATAATATTTCCTATTTCCCATCCTTGGCATCCCTATTCTCCCATTTACTGTGTCAACCGTTACGCGCTATTCAGTGCGCTCCCACAGTCGACCCTCACTGTCGATGAGATGGCTCCCATACCATTATACGGAATCAGCTGATATAAGCAGCTGTTATTGCCGGGGTCGGCGACTAGTAGGTAAATGTTTTCATTTACAGTTGGGTGCGCGTATTTTAGATCACTCGATATTTTTTTTAATTTTTCGAGCAGGAAAAGTGAGTGCAGTGGAATCCGTAACCATTTTGTATCGGAGGCTGTAAAAAGTGAAGTGGCGTGTCGGACATTTAGCGGGCAACGGCCTGAGTGTCCAGCACTTGTTCAGCAATAAAGTGAGCCCAGCGAAGCAAAATCAAAAACCAGGACCCAGCGGAGAACCCGGAGCACCGTAGCCGCCATTCGAATCTACAGCGCATTGGACGAGAGCCAAATGTCAATACCGGTAATGTTCCCTACCCAACCTTCCTTTCCTACCCCTATTATGAATAAAAATTAAAAAGAAATTGAATTCTCCTACATAATAATTGAATTCTCCTACATAATAATTGAATTCTTCTACATAATAATTCGCCTTTTCTATTTTGAACTCATCCCTTTCTCCTTTTCTATTTTGAACTCATCCCTTTCTCCTTTTCTTTCTTTTACTCCACCTTGGTAACGGTTTGTATGGGAAGTTTTTCCGCCCAATTCCTCTCGGAGCCAGTAAACGACCCTGAATACCAGGAAAAAGCCTGAAGGGGGAAAAAAAGAAAATCCGCAGTGAAAAGGCCGATCTGGCAAGTGAAATCTAACAATTGGCGCCCAACGTGGGGCAAAATAAAGAAAAGGATCCCATTTTTCTTTGAAAATTGGAATCCTTTTCAAGTAAGCTCCGGGTGGAATTGGAATCCTTTATTCCAATTGTTTTTACAGTGAAAGGTGAATGAGTTGTATTCGGAAAAGTATTGAAATCGATGAAAGTGCTATTTTCCTTTTGTGAACCGGTTCGGATGATGATAATGATTATTGTTTCTATAGTTTTTTAGATCTTTTCAAATTAGTGTTAGAAATTTAGCCTTTTTGTCTTGAGACAGTGCTTACAATAAATTAGAACAATTAGTAGAGTTTAAGTGAACAGTAAGTGACTTTTTTCTAATTGATTTACAGTGCTTCAGTGAGCTTATGTCATAACATTTTAGGTTTTTTTAATTTACATTTTTTCTTATTGAGTGCCTAATTTAATGGAAAAGCATAGTTTGATGCTGGTTTTTTTGTAATTTTTGAGCCTTTCCGTAACATTTTTAGGCAGTAATTTTAATTTAGGGTTTAATTTAGCTGTTTTTTTTGCAATGTTTATGTGGTAAGTAGCATTGTGGGGATATTTTAGTTAAAATTAGTGATTTTGTGTACATTTTTACATTTTCTTTGTTGAATTTATTTTACATTTTAGTTAGCATAGTTAGTCTCTGTAGGTTTAGGAATTTTTATTTTACTTTTGTGCATTTAAACTCAAGTGAAACATGGCGGAAGCACTTAGTGAGCATAGCAGTGAACACACACACGCAGTTAAAAAAATACTAGAATGGTACCACAGCTTAAGGGTGGACCATTTATCGACGGAAGAATTAGATTTTGAGCTGAAGATTCGGTCAATTGTAATTGGGGACGATCGCAGCTACTCATGAAGACGAAGGAGTCTTCGTGATCGTTTAAAAAGCGAAAAAGAAGAGCATAAGTTTGTTGAGGTGGAACTTGAGATTAATTGGGAGGACACGATCGAGTATTGCAGACGCAATTATGAGGAAATATTTGACGGTCTGAGGCAGAATGACAAAAATCTGAGGGTGAGAGGACAATCTAAATTGTTGCATTTCGGCCACCGCATGGTTCTTTTGTTGAAGCAAGCGGATGATGAGGCAAAAAAGTTTTTGAACGCAATGCTTGATGATGTAGTAAAATTGTTGATAAAGTATTACTATATGGAACCTGGGGTATCGGGAATGGTGAATCGTGGGGATCCAGAGGATCACGCTTTGATTGATTTATTCCAGACTGAGGAGGTTCTCGCACCTTTATCGCTGCCCAAACTGGGGAAATATTCAGGGGTAGATGAAGCGGGTATTGAGCTCCCAGCAAACGTGCCTATGAGCCCTCTACTAGAATCTTTGTTGACGCGAATCAATGATCTTACCCTGGAGCTAATAAATCGAGACAAGAAACGTGAAGAGGAGTCTCAAAACATTAGATCAGAGGTTCCAGGTGGGAACCAACAGCTTACAGACATTCCGCAACCTACAGTGCTTGCTTCGTGTTCGGATTCATTGGGTGCGCCCTACTCAGGGCATTCTCGATTTTCTCAGAGCCATACGCGCTCTACAGCGACCAGTGTTTCTGGGTTAACCTCTAGCAGAACAGGAATAGGACCATCACCTCGCACGCCATGGTGAAGAACTCTCTGGGGAGGAGAGGGAGGTGAGGCGAAAACAAATGTTCGCCAAGATACATGAGATTGTCCGGAAGAATCTTGAGAAGTCCCACGATACGTCCCGAACCCAGTATAATTTGCGAAGCCGCACTTTCGCTAAGTCCTTCGTGGTAGGACAATTGATCTACCGAAGGAATATGAAGCAGTCTTCGGCTGCTGAAAATTACAACGCCAAGCTATGGCCGCAGTACTTACCCTGCAAAATAAAGGCAAAAATTGGCTCTTCTTCCTATGAGGTAGAAGACCTCACGGGTAAAAATTTAGGGATATGGCCAGCCGTTCACCTTAAGCCCGGGTGATAGCGAAAGCTCAGTATAGCCTGCCTTACATAAATCGTTCAAATTGGAGTATCTATATAACCTGAAACAAAGCAACAAATTACAGTTAATTGAACTGAATACTTACCTGCGTATTTACATGCCATCATTCATGCCTTTTAGTAGATCGTCGTCAGAGCGAAGCTTTGTTGTTGTTCCCATCTCTGCCTTGAACAATGCCTGCTTCTTTTTATGTTCTTACCCCTTGTTTACAATTTCTGGTAGATCTGCCAGATTCAAACAAAGGGGAATGTTTATCTATTTCGTAACGCCTCCCTAGGTGGCGAATTCAACGATAAGTTTAATCGTTAGCTCAACGGGTCTGTTGCGTTATCGCCAGACACTCGAATTATTTAGAATTAGGGATCCCCAATATTTTATTCTAGAATTAGTGTGTGTTAAATTTTTCGTGGTAAAATGTTTTCTTAACCCGACAATTGTATGAATGAAATGATTGAATTAACGGATATGTATGAAAGGTGGGTGTATGAATGAGTAAAAATGAATGTGTTTGAATAAGTGTGTAATTTTTTTTCCCGAATCAATATTCGGCGAGATATAAGTCAAAAGTAGAGAGTCAATAAAATGTTCCTTTTCTCTTCCAATTATAGTCTAGTTTTTGAAAAAGTAGTCGAGAGGGCGGATAAAAAAAAGCTTTTCATCTTATCTCAACCTTATAATCCCAAGCATAAGGTAAGATTCGCGAGTTGGCAGCCAGACTCTATGGTTGAGTGTTACGTGATTTGGCGGAAAAGATCTCACAGAGCACAATCATTCCGCTAAATCAAGTTAACCATCAACAAAAAGAGAGCTGTCACCGTAAGAACTCCTAACTAAGTCCAATTATAATGGCAGCCAGACTCTATGGTTGAAAGTTTCGTGATTTGGCGGAACAGATCTCGCAGAGAAAAATCATTCCGCTAAATCAAATTAACCTTCAACGAAAAGAGAGCTGTCATCATAAGAACTCCTATCCTTATTTCCTTCATCGGTGGCCAGACTCTATTATTGGGGGTTACGTGATTTTGCGGAAAAGAGCTCCTCTCCCATGGAAAAATCATTCCGCCAAATCTAGCTAACCATCAATAAAAAGAGAGCCACCAACAATTCCCATTCCTAACCTAATCCTTCTATTTTGATAGCCAGACTCTATCATTGAGAGTTATGTGATCTTGTGGAAAAGAGCTCCTATTATGGAAAAATCATTCCACAACATTAACCTAACCCTCAATGAAAACAGAGCTTTCAAAATAGCACCAAATTCATTTACCTTGACTTCACCCCTACCAAGTGAAAAAAAAATAAACCTTTTTTTATTTTTTTTTCTCCCAAGTGTGGGCTAAATGTAACCTGTCTATCGGTTACATTGGTTTAATTTGAAAATTTTGTAAATAATTTAATTTTTGTATATGTATATATTTTTTTTACTCTTCTATTTTAAATTTTCTATTTTGATATAAATTCTTATTTATGAAATAGTATAAACTGAACCAAAAAAGGAATATGTGAATTGAAATAATTGAATTATAATCGAATAATATATCCTATTTCCCATCCTTGGCATCCCTATTCTCCCATTTACTGTGTCAACCGTTACGCGCTATTCAGTGCGCTCCCACAGTCGACCCTCACTGTCGATGAGATGGCTCCCATACCATTATACGGAATCAGCTGATATAAGCAGCTGTTATTGCCGGGGTCGGTGACTAGTAGGTAACTGTTTTCATTTACAGTTGGGTGCGCGTATTTTTTTTTTTTTTTTTTTTTGTTGTTGGGGCGTAGAATCACTGCGTCCATTGAGTTGAACTTTTGTGATATACCCCTGTTTACTATACTAATTCACATCTTAAAGCTAGATCACCATTTGTCAAGTGACCATCCTAAGACGCGTCTCCCAGTCAGGCAAAATTGAGTTTATAAAACCCACCACCTTACCAGGATTTGCAGTCCAAATTTCTTTAGGTTGCATATAGCCACTGTACAGAAATTTAAGTCTGCTCTTGTACACAGCATCACAACTGCAAAGCAGATGTTCCGAGGTTTCACGTTCCATGTTACAGAAACGACAGATATCATTCTGAACCTGGCCAATGTTCTTCAAATGATATCTACTCGGGCAATGTCCGGTTACTAGGCCCGTGTAGGTACAAAGAACTCTCTTATTGAGCTCCAGAAGCTTTTTACTAATTGTAACATTTGGAATTATAAACCTTTTCGCTTGAGAACACTTTGTGGTGACCAACCAATTGGTCATCACCCTTTGCTCTTCCCAAGATTTTAATTCCATTTTTATGGCACAGTATGATATACCGCAGAATGGTTCTGGGCCAATAAACTGTGCATTTGAACCTTGTTTAGCAAGCTCGTCTGCCCTTTCATTGCCTTCAATGCCACAGTGCCCCGGAACCCAGAATAAATTTACAGAGTTCTCTTGGCACACCTTTCGCAATGAAAAAATGCATTCCCAGACAAGTTTGGATGTACATTTATAATTACTTAACGCTTTGAGTGCCGCTTGGCTGTCTGTAAAAATACAAATATTTGCATATCTATATTTTCTCTTCAGACAAACGTTGACAAATTTTATTATAGCAAAGATCTCCGCTTGGAAAACCGTTGGATAGTTTCCCATCGCCACTGACATTTCTACCCCAGGGCCGAAGATTCCTGCTCCCGTTTTTGTTCCAATTTTTGAGCCATCTGTGAAGAATTTTATGGAGCCATGACGAACAGTGGGACCTCCGACTTCCCAATCTATACGTGACGTTTCACAGATGTTGTAAGGGATGTCATGGTTTTCCACAGGTTTCATCTAGTCTCCATTCATGTACATCACTGGCCCATTTTGAAAGCTTTGTGAAATGCTCAGGTGACCGACTAAGTCACCAGACATGAAAGTTTTCAACCGTTTAAGTCTAAGCATACTCTTTTCCGCTTCTAGTTGCACGTATTCGTGCAAAGGCAGCCGATTTAGAATTGCATTCAACGCATTTGATGGAGTGCTGCGCATCACTCCCGTTATAGCAATGGATACTAGTCGTTGAAGTTTTGTAAGCTTTTTCTGTGCAGTAGCCTCTTTAGTTTTTGGCCACCACACAAGAGAAGCATACGATACTTTAGGACGTATTATGGATGTATAAATCCACATTATCATTTTTGGTCTTAGACCCCATTTTCTGCCAAATGTTTTTGAGCAAATCCAGAAAGCACTGGTTGCCTTACCGATCACACACTCAAGGTGAGCATTCCAGTTCAGTTTGGCATCCAGTATCACTCCTAAGTATTTAACCTGTTCACTAAGATGGATCTTTAATCCTCCTAGCTGGAACGCTTTTAGACTAAACTTCCTTTTCCTAGTGAAAGGTACAATTACTACTTTTGCTGGATTAATGCTAAGGCCCTCCTTGATACACCAAGACTGGGTAAATTTTAGGGCCCATTGCATTCTTTCTGAAATGATGTTGTCAAATTTTCCCCTCACTATAATGACTATATCGTCTGCAAAACCTACAACCTCGAAACCTTTTTCCTCTAAGCTTCTTAGAAGCTCGTCTACAACTAAGGACCACATAAGTGGTGAGAGGACTCCTCCTTGGGGACAACCTTTCGTTGCCCGTATTGTAATAGACGAACTTCCCAGCTCTGAAGTGATTTCTCTTTTTGCAAGCATGGTATGAACCCAGTTAATTATGTTCATGTCAAAGTTCCTTTTCTTCATGGCACGAGTCATTGATGAATAGGAAGCGTTGTCGAAAGCTCCTTCAATATCTAAGAAAGAACAAAGTGCTATTTCTTTTACCGATAGAGCATTTTCTACCTTTGAAACCACACTATGCAGTGCCGTAACTGTTGACTTACCCGACTGGTAAGCAAACTGGAACTCAGATAGTGGATGCTTGTTCATGTAATTTGAATTGATATAATCATTCAACACTTTTTCCATAGTCTTTAATAGGACTGATGAAAGACTAATGGGTCTGTATGATTTAGGATGCGTCTTGTCTCGCTTTCCTACTTTAGGTATGAAGATAACTTTTACCTGTGTCCATGAAGTTGGAATATGGTTGAGTCTTAAACTTGCCTTAAAAATCTCAATTAATGGCAAGATCAACACTGCTTCGCCGTTTTGAAGTAGTGCTGGCAATATCCCGTCCATTCCTGCAGATTTGTAAGGCTGAAAAGATCTCAACGCATTTTCTACCCTGGCTTTCTTAAAGATTTTGTCAGCCAAGTCATTTGCAGCAATTTTTGCTCCAACAGACATTTGAGATGTCCTTGTAGAACTTTTTCCACCTTCAAGTGATCCATCTCTGATTGGATCTACACACAAAACTGATCCAGGAAAATGTGTTTCCATAATCAGCTTTAACGTTTCACTAGGAGTTTTTGTAAAAACTCCATCCTCATTTTTAAGATTCCCAAGTTCAATCGTATGATCCTTTGCAAGAGCCCTCTGAAGTCTTGCGACTTCCGGACTATTGCTTATGTTTTCACACGTTAGAACCCAGGATCTTCGTTTAGATTTTCTTATTTCTTTATTGTACTCAGAAAGTGCACTCCTATAGGGGGTCCAATCTGAGGTTCTTTTCGCTTTATTAAACAATCTACGAGATGTTTTACGCAGGCGTTCCAACTTAGAGTTCCACCACGGAACATCCCTGTTAGAGGACGATTCCATGATAGGACAACTAATATGGAAAGAATTTAAAATCGTATCATTTACCTTTTGGGAAAATGATTCCAGTTTTTGAACTGAATCAATCTTTCCACCTTCTGTAAATAACTCCGAGTTTAAATGTTGTGCATATTGATCCCAGTTTGTTTTCCTCGGATTTGTAGTAGTAGTTGACCTATTTCCACCACTCCATTCGAACACAATGTGTCTATGATCCGACAATGAAGTTTCCTCAGAGACTTCCCACTTTGAAATACGTTCATAAATTGCACTATTGCACAATGTCAAATCCAAGACTTCTTGTCTGATAGCATTTGAAAAGGTAGGTTCGTTTCCCTTATTGCATATGTCTATATTGTTTGAAGAGAGATATTCCAATAAGCACTCCCCTCGACTGTTGATATCCGTACTACCCCACACGGTATGATGTGCGTTGGCATCACAGCCAATTATGAATGACTTATTGTTTGCTCTGCAGTACTTGACAAATGAGTCGATCTCAGGAGGAGGCACCTCAGAAGCATCACCTGGAAAATAGGCTGAAGCCACTATGACCTCAGTTTTTCCTCTGGTGGTAGGCACCTCAACCATGACCGCAACAATGTCCCGTTTGAAGAATTCTGTAATGGGATAGCAATTCAGTGTTTTATCAACCAAAACAGCAGTTCTTGGCGTACTTTGATTTTCATCATAGAACAATTTACAGTCCTGTGTTTGAATACCCAGTATTTTTCCTTTATTAGTCCATGGCTCTTGAATTAGTACCACGCCCAGCCCCTCTTTTCTAAACCTCCGACTCATGACAGCAGATGCTCCTTTTGCATGATGGAGGTTCACCTGCAGGAAATTAGTTGGTTTCATTTCTAAGGGTGGCACGCTCTTTCTTGCTTGTGCGGGGAGCGATAGACCCATCGATGTTTTTAATGGTCAGAGCAATAAGCTCGGAATTTACGTATGGAGTAAAATACCAAGTTACACCTTTAAGCCAGTTTGCTGTAATTTGATCCTTGCATTCAAGAGATAAATCACCTTGCCTGTAGCTACATTTTGTAAACTTAGATTTTACGTCATGTCTTTGCTCCTCTACTTTTTGTAGAGGAGCTTCTTGCAGAGCATCGAGCTGCACTGTCAAAATTTCGAGTTTTGGAAAACCGTTAATGATTATTCCACTCTTTAACATTTTTGCCGATTGACCTCGATTTAAATAAAAGCAAACTCATCCTAAATTTTTCTGTTTTTTTTGTTCTTTTTTTTATGTTTTTAAATTTTTTAAAAATTATGATAATAGTTTTATATTTGCGGTTATTAGTTTCGATTTCACTTCGGTTTCAGTGAAACTGGCATCACTGGTATTATATTACTTTCACGCAACAATATTTATGCGCTAGCTTTTAAGCAAGTTTGAAAGCTTCCCATGTAAGTTCGAAAAGCTCCTCATGCAAGTTCGCAAGCCAAACTTGCATCCAAGTTTGCAATGAGGTCTTATTCAAACCAAGTTGAATAAAAGTTTATTCAAGCTTTCAATGCCTTCTCTTACTTGCCGCGTTTTATTTTCTTTTCTTTTTCACTTTTCTATATGGCACACAGTTAATAAAGGATAAATACCTTTTTACACTGGATTTCACCTGATACACTTAACTTTTTGTCACCGTTATTGCTTCAACTATAACGTTTACACTCACTTTCGATTTACTAATTCGTTATGCACTTGAAAAAAGCGAAAATATACATGAGCCCGAAGACAAAGGTAGTGTAAACAAATCCAGTGATGCCAAGTGCGCGTATTTTAGATCACTCGATATTTTTTTAATTTTTCGAGCAGGAAAAGTGAGTGCAGTGAAATCCGTAACCATTTTGTATCGGAGGCTGTAAAAAGTGAAGTGGCGTGTCGGACATTTAGCGGGCAACGGCCTGAGTGTCCAGCACTTGTTCAGCAATAAAGTGAGCCCAGCAAAGCAAAATCAAAAAACCAGGACCCAGCGGAGAACCCGGAGCACCGTAGCCGCCATTCGAATCTACAGCGCATTGGACGAGAGCCAAATGTCAATACCGGTAATGTTCCCTACCCAACCTTCCTTTCCTACCCCTATTATGAATAAAAATTAAAAAGAAATTGAATTCTCCTACATAATAATTCGCCTTTTCTATTTTGAACTCATCCCTTTCTCCTTTTCTATTTTGAACTCATCCCTTTCTCCTTTTCTTTCTTTTACTCCACCTTGGTAACGGTTTGTATGGGAAGTTTTTCCGCCCAATTCCTCTCGGAGCCAGTAAACGACCCTGAATACCAGGAAAAAGCCTGAAGGGGGAAAAAAAGAAAATCCTCAGTGAAAAGGCCGATCTGGCAAGTGAAATCTAACAGGTTAAAGCTGAGAAGGGCCCCACTAAGATCGAACTAATGCTATGTATTTTATTATGCTATATCCTTTATAATGTCTGATTGCATTGGTAATGCCTCACATTATTCTAAAAGCTAATCTAACGCTTCATTACATGACAACTGTTGAATGGATGCAATGCTGCATTAATGATGTAGATTTTGGGTTGCACAAGTGGTTGCTTGTGGTGACTTGGGAAGGCAAGGGTGATGAAATGCTCGCTTACCATTTTCAACACCAATAAATCTATCCGCATCGTATAAAAGGCATTGTGCCAATAAACCCTTTATAGTCTGGTCTCAATTCATACGCCAGAAAGAGTTTCGATTTTTTTGGTTTACCTGTAGTGTATTTTACTATTAAAAATCAACAAATACCTGTCAAGATAAAACAGCTAAGTTTGTTTTAGATACGTTCCCGCAACCACAGTGGCTGCAATCTGCTACGTGTCGCCACTGGTTATTAATTTTCGAATACGATTTAGATTTTCAATTACCTTCCAAAGCGCAAATTGAGAACGACGTTATCTGACCCATTTTATATTATTGAAAACAATAATACTAGCTATCTCAAAATTGAGTTTCGCGCAGTTTTCTTGTGTTTCGAAACACATTAAATCAATTTCATAAAATACGATTACTCATCATTTGACGTTTTAGAAATATTTATAAAATTGAGTAAAATTTACTTAACATTGAGTATGTTCGAATGAGCGTGTATGTGAGAATACATATGACATCTGGCAATATACGTTACCTTGTTTTCAAGGTACTTTGATCTTTGTTTGCACTGGTTTGACTGGTAGACGCGTCTTAGGCTGGTCACTTAACAAATGGTGATCTAGCTTTAAGATGCGAATTAGAATAGTAAAAAGGATTTTTTTTCCTCTGTTCGGGACATAGACCACTGCGACCAGTAATTTGATCTATTGTAGTATATCCCGTAGCCTTTGTTTAGTGCATGTCGAGTTAGTTCATCACTATTGAGAAATGATGAAGTATTCGGTTTTGTTGCAGTTGTCATTGTTTGTTTTGTTGGCAATGAAAAATGTTTAATTGAAAGTTTCCGCTGTTTAAACCCTTTGTGAGTGACAGCACTCTTCAAAGGCGCGCCCCTTTATCAGTCAAAACCGGATTCATTGCAAACAAAACAAACAAGAACTCCGATACTGACCATGCATCAGAATCCTAGTCCTAACCAATTCAAACTATAGAACATGAAATAGAATATGAGAATTCACATAAATGAAGACTAACCATGTTTTCCTTATTTCAAGCTCATCCTTGG
Source organism: Aedes japonicus (assembly GCA_034211315.2). Lineage (NCBI taxonomy): Eukaryota > Metazoa > Arthropoda > Insecta > Diptera > Culicidae > Aedes > Aedes japonicus. The sequence continues at coordinate 125,184 of JASCZW010005072.1, read as the reverse complement.
TGGCGCAACCCGAGTAGTGTCACTTTTCACAAGACATAAACTGTAATAAGGACTACTATACGTTCCTTTGACTTCAAAAACAAATATGTTCCCAAGTTTGAATTAATTAGTACTAGGGTTCGGTGGTAGATCTGATACCCCGTAACGCACCACGAAAAGGTGATCTACCAGCGTTACGGGTTAAACAGGGGTATACCACAAAAGTTCAACTCAGTGGACGCTGTGGTTCTACCAAAGAAGAATGCTAAGATGGAACAGTTGGTACGAATAATTCATAGTCTGCATTGTGCTCTCATGCCGTGCGGTTCTATTTCTATTTGCTGAAGGAAGTGCTATTGCTACCCAACGCTACAACAAATTTTAAACAGCACTTTTCAGTGCTAAATACTACCCAACATTTTTTGATTTCCTCTTATTCCTTTTCGATCCTTGTTAGGCCCTTCGGGTAACCCGGCTTGGATATCGCATTGGAAAATTCCTCTTCGGTCCATCGGATTCTTATAGTTATCTGCTTGGACGACGATTTGGAGAAAATTATTCTGCCACTATGGCAAATAAACGCAAACGTAGAGGGCAATCTACTGATTCGCCTTCAAATGAAATCAATGTGAGTAATCAATTTGATTTGCTCACAGATGATGAGAGTGATCCATCATCAAAACAAAATTCGAATAAACTTTCTCGATTGAGAAAGGAAAAAGTTCCCCCTATTGTGGTGACAATTTCGGATTTCCATGCTTTTCGCAAGGAAATCTTAACATTTGTTGAAGGTGTGAAATATTCCCTTCAAATTTCCAGACGAGGTGAATGCCGTTTGCGTGCAGAAACCTTGGACGGATTCAACCGTCTTCTAGAGTATCTTACTCAGAAGCAATATAACTTTTTCACATACGACACCAAAGCTGAGCGTCTTTTCAAGGTTGTCTTGAAAGGTCTGCCCAGTGGTGAATCTGTGGAAGAAATTAGAACTGAGTTGATAAAATAACTTGGAACAAGCCCACACACTTAGAATATTTTACAGTGTTCGGTAATTTTTTACCGAACTTTCAACAGCTGAACAGTTCGGTAATCCGATTTACTGGACTTCGGTAAAATTTGACAAGTTCCGGTAAATCGGATTACCGGAACTTGTCAAATTTTACCGAAATCCAGTAAATTGGATTACCGAACTGTTCAGCTGTTGAAAGTTCGGTAAAAAATTACCGAATACTGTAAAATTTTCTAAGTGTGCAGTCCAAGTAATTAAAATGAAAACGAAATCCCGGCCTGGCGATTCTCGCAAAGGGATTTCAAACGATTTATTCTTAGTTCACTTCAAGTCAAGTGAACTTAATAACCTTAAGGCTTTAGAAAAAGCAAGCCTTTTGCTCCATGTCGTAGTGAACTGGGAACATTTCAAGAAGCCTGGAGCAAACTTCCAAAGCCTCACCCAGTGCCGTAAGTGCCAGGGATGGAGTCACGGAACAAAGCATTGCCATATGGTTGGTAAATGCATGAATTGTGGTGATTCCTCACACACAAAGGACAACTGTCCTGTAAAGGAAGATCCTAAAAAATTTAAATGTTCGAATTGTGGTGAAAACCATAAATCAAATTTTTGGGAATGCAAGACTCGCAAAGCAATTTTGCAGTCGCGCACTAAACGACAGGTAGGAAACAATATACGTTCCCGACCAGCTACTACCCATTTTGCAGCTGTTAACATCGATCAGCCAAGCACAAATTCCTACCAAACCGTCGGTAGAAACAGTGGACAGGGTTTTCCATCCGCAACTTCAAACGATCAACGAGCAGCAAATACTATTTCGATACCTGCAGGTACCAACAGGGTTCATTCTGCAAACCCTACATTCTTACCCAACCGTGTTGTTAACAATGTTCAACATGTAAATGGACCTACCTATGCTTCCGTTGCAGTAGGTAGGAACCAAAACCAAAATTCCCACGGAACTTCTAACCAAAATTCCCACGGGACTTCTGATGAATTCGATTTAGGTAGCATATCCGCTCCTAAATTAGAATTTTTACAGCAATCGTTAATCGCTATGATAACCGATATGCTAAAAACTAATTCCATGTTTGATGCTATTCAAACTGGTATTAAATTTGCCAATAATATTGTCATGACATTGAAATTCAGTAATGGATTTTAGGTCATTAAATATTTTGAATTGGAATGCTCGATCCATCAGAGATAACGAGGACGAGCTATTTAATTTTTTAAGAGTTCATAACGTGCACATTGCTGTTATAACTGAAACTTATCTCAAACCTGCCCATAAGGTCAAAAGAGATCCAAATTATTTTGTTCTACTGCAATGATCGCCTTAATGGAGCTGGTGGTGGCGTTGCCATCATTGTCCATAGGCGAATCAAACATCACATTCTTTCTTCATTTGAAACCAAAGTTTTTGAAACTTTGGGGATTTCAGTTGAAACAAAATTTGGCCAATTTACTTTTATAGCTGCCTATTTGCCTTTCCAATGCACTGGCCAGCAAAAGAACTGGCTTAAGGGTGACCTTCAGAAACTTACCCGTAATAGGTCTAAATTCTTCATTATTGGTGATTTTAATGCAAAACACCGTTCATGGAATAATGCTCAAAGCAATTCCAATGGTAATATACTATTTGATAATTGTTCTGCGGGTTATTATACTATACAATATCCAAACAGCCCAACTTGCTTTTCTTCTGCAAGAAACCCCTCAACTATTGATTTGGTCTTAACTGATTCATGTCAACTTTGTAGTCAATTGATTACCCATGCTGACTTTGGATCTGATCACCTTCCAGTTACATTCGAAATATCTCAAGAAATCATTTCTAATTCCATCAGTTCTACTTTCAACTACCATAGAGCTGATTGGGATCAATATCAAACATTTATGGAATACAACTTTGATCCTAATGTTCCATTGCAAACAAGAAATGAAATTAATAATGCTCTTGAATCTCTGGCCTTTTCAATAGTTAGAGCAAGAGCAGCTTCAGTACCTAAATGCGAGGTTAAATTCGATTCAGTTATAATTGATGACGATCTTCAGCTCTTGATTCGTCTGAAAAATGTACGTAGGCGTCAATATCAACGAACACGTGATCCCGTTATGAAAGTCATATGGCGAGATTTACAAAAGCAAATTAAAAAACGCTTCTCTGCCCTGAGGAACAAAAACTTCGAAAATAATGTGTCAAAATTAGATCCGAGTTCCAAACCTTTCTGGAAACTCTCTAAAGTCTTGAAAAAACCTCAAAAGCCTATACCAGCACTTAAGGAAGGTGATAAAATTTTGCTCACAAATGCGGAAAAGGCTCAAAAACTTGTTAAGCAGTTTGAGAGTTCCCATAATTTCAGTTTGGGACTTACTAGTCCTATTGAGGAATCGGTTTCGAGGAGTATCTGAATATTTTCTCTCAAGAAAATATTTTTGATGATTCCTGGGGAACCGATTTGGATGAAGTAAGAACTATAACTAAAAAATTTCAAAATATGAAAGCACCAGGTGATGATGGAATTTTCTATATCCTCATAAAAAACTCCCTGAGAGTACTTTGTCTTTCTTGGTAAAACTATTTAACAGATGTTTTCATCTAGCATACTTTCCAGATAAATGGAAAAATGCAAAAGTCGTACCAATTTTGAAGCCAGACAAAAATCCGGCTGAAGCTTCTAGCTACCGACCGATCAGTTTGCTTTCTTCAATAAGTAAGCTTTTTGAAAAAATAATTTTGAATAGAATGATGCTTCATATCAATTCAAACTCAATTTTTGCTGATGAACAGTTTGGTTTTCGCCATGGGCATTCAACTACGCATCAACTTTTGAGAGTAACAAATTTAATTCGTTCAAACAAAGCTGAAGGCTGCTCCACTGGAGTTGCTCTTCTAGACATAGAAAAAGCATTCGACAGTGTTTGGCATGAAGGTTTGATTGCGAAACTGAAGAAGTTTAATTTTCCGCTTTATATCATGAAATTTGTTCAAAACTACTTAACTGATAGAACTTTGCAAGTAAATTATCAGAATTCTAAATCTGTTCAATTGCCCATTAGAGCTGGTGTTCCTCAAGGTAGCATACTTGGGCCAATACTATATAACATTTTCACTTCAGATCTCCCTGATTTACCTCAGGGGTGTCAAAAATCTTGCTTTGCTGATGACACAGGCATTTCCGCTAAAGGAAAAAGTCTTCGTGTTATATCCAGGAGGCTACAAAAAGCTTGGATATTTTTACAGATTATTTTCAAAAATGGAAGATTTCTCCTAATGCTTCCAAAACTCAACTTATAATATTCCCACACAAGCCTAGAGCTGCATTTTTGAAACCAAGTAATAGTCATATAGTCACTATGAACGGAGTTCCAATTTCTTGGTCAAGTCAAGTAAAATATCTTGGACTGATACTTGATCAAAAATTAACTTTTAAAGATCACATTGAGGGCATTCAAGCCAAATGTAATAAGTACATAAGATGTTTGTATCCTCTTATAAACAGAAAATCCAAACTTTGTTTAAAGAACAAACTTCTAATATTCAAACAAATTTTTAGACCGGCCATGCTTTATGCTGTGCCAATATGGTCTAGTTGTTGCGCAACTAGGAAAAAAGCACTTCAAAGGATTCAGAACAAAGTTCTGAAAATGATTTTGAAGCTGCCACCCTGGTTCAGTACTATTGAATTACATAGAATTTCAAACGTTGAGACTCTAGAAGAAATGTCCAACAAAATAATTCATAATTTTAGACAAAAATCATTGCAATCTTCAATTGCAATGATCAATTCTCTCTATAGATAAGAACTAGTTTTAAGAAATCAACTGTAATTCTGACACGCAGGCAAAATAAACCCTGTTAAAAATTCTGAATAGACAAAGTAAAAATAATATTAACACAATTAGATATTAATGATAGCATATAAGGTTGAAATGTTAATTACTTAGCAGGATCACCTAGGATAATATATGAATGTAAAACAATGTAAAATTTGGAATAAATAAAGAGTTTAAAAAAAAAAAAAAAAAAGTTGGTACGAATATATGTTTTCATTTCAGTGTCCTTTTTAAAAATTAAAAACGGTCCCTTTCGACTGAGCACTCCCCAGTAAACGGGCTGACAGATCTTGTTATGCTCATGCCGTTCCCTCGTTGTGCAAATAAAGACCAAAGTACATTGAAAACAAGGTAAAGTATATTGCCAGATGTCATACACGCAAAGACAAGAAAACGGAAAATTCGGTAAAAAATACCGAAAACCGCACAAAAGTGCACATACTGAATTTATCGGTAAACATGGATTATGGAAATTTCGGTATTGTTGGATAACCGGGAAAATCATTAATAATTACTTATTTTTGTGCAGTGATTTTTACCGAAAGTGCTTGCAGCTCAATGAGAGCATTTTTAACCAAATTTAGGTAATATATAACAATAAAATCTGTAAATCCACTTTACTGAAAAAAAAAGTAAAATCAAACGTTTTGTTTCGATAAATTATACCGATACTTTACACCCCGTTCGCACTACAATCTATATTACGTGATATATAGTATCTTGATATCAGCATCTATACATCTAGTTTTCACTGGAAATAACTTGCATGGCATTTGATATCAAGATACTCTATATTACGTAAATAATATAGTTCGTAGTGTGAACGGGGTGTTAGGTTTTGCTACAAAAATCTAATTTTCGGTAAAATTAAAACCGTATTTTCGGTAATCTTATCTTAAGCTTGTATTACACTGTTTGTCCAATAGCCAAATATTTGGCATAGGCAGCTAGACAGCTGACAGATATCATAGATGTTTGTCAGATGCCTATCTGCCTATGACAAATATTTGGCCATTGGACAAACAGTGTAATACAAGCTTTAGCGTGTACACGGTTACTGGCAAAAACCCATTAATGGGTACTATAGTACTCACTTTCACTATAATCGCCACTCCTCATATAATGGGTAAACGTGAATAACCCATTAATGAGTACGGGCCACTTCCGTCAAAAAATGGGTAATTTTTTACCCATCAGGATAAATTTTTTTTTTTTACAAAATGGGTAAAAAAACACCCATTTTTGAATCATGAATAGATAAATTGATAATGAAATCGTGTGCTTTCGAAAAATTATCCGTTGGAAATAAAAATAGTCGTACACTCAACCAAATAATCTTAAGAATTTTATAAGGTTGAACTTATGATCGATGCTATGGAATTTCATAAGGCATCCATTTCATATGAATGGATTTTGTTTCACATGACGTTGTTCTTGTACGCTTTCAAGCTTTCCTGATTACAAGCGTTGATATATACTAGTGGGCACTGGCAGTCTCTTTCGAAGCTCTTCCATTTTACAAACAATCTGAAAATGGCGGTTTTGGAAATTGATTATTTTAAATTTATTTATTGATATATTTAGGAATCTTTTACATACCAACTGGATCAACTATCCACTTTTACTCAGCTTATTTGTTTAATTGCCTTTGTTGGCAGATTTCGGACCGGATTTATTTGATTCAAGACTTAACTGAATCGCAACGCACAAACGACTGAAGAGAGTTAAATAATTTTCATAACTATTTTTCACCCATTTTCTTCCTGCTAATAAGTTCTCACCGATGGGTATTTTTTCACCCATTTTAGCAAATCAAATTATACCCATTGTTTGACATTTACGTGTGGTGTTGAAAAATGCGTATTTTTTCACCCATTAATGGGTTTTAGCCAGTAACCGTGTAGTATTCTCACGTACACGCTCATTCGAGCATACTCAATGTTAAGTAAATTTTACTCAATTTTATTAATGTATCTAAAACGTCGAATGCTGCGTAATCGTATTTTGTGAATTTGATTTGTTTTTGATGATTTGGTTTTGAGATAGCTACATATTATTTTTTCCAATGATATTAAATGGGTTGGATAGCGTCGTTCTCAATTTGCGTTGTGGAAGGTAATTTAAAATCTAAATCGTATTCGAAAATTAATAACCAGTGGCGACATGAAGCAGATAGCAGCCACTGTAGATGCGGGAACGTATCTAAAAAAACTAAGCTGTTTTATCTTGACAGGGATTTGTTGATTTTTAATAGTATATTACACTACAGGTAAAAAAATTCGAAACTCTTTCTGGCGTATGGTTTATTGACAAAATGCCTTTTATTCAATGCGGATAAATTTATTGGTGTTATCACCCTTGCGTTTCCAAGTAACCACAAGCATTATACACTCAGTAGCAAAAAAAAAGCCGAGCAAAATTTTGCTTCCAAAAAGCGCCATTTTCAAGTTACTGTAACTTTGTCAATTATCAATATTTTTAGCTGAAACTTTCACAACACTATAAACAATGTATAGACCTTATGTGATTAAAATTATGTTGATCAGGTTTATAAATTTGAAGTTTTCATTACATATGTGAGAAAAGTCATTTTTGGATGTACCAATTTCAAAAAGCCGTATTTCTGTGAAACATTTAGATAACATATTTTAAATGACGACGATACGTCCGAGGTGGAGTAGCGAGCGGATCAGCGAAACCAGTTTCGGATTTGTGCGGTGAAATAAAACACGCGAGCTAACTTTAAAAGTATAATTCGGGAGAAAAACAAAACTTAACTGTACGCGGGAAATGTGCTTTTGGTAATGATGATAAACGTCACATACCTGGGGGCATGACGATGCTGTATCCGGTTTACTCACCCGGGGGGTGCTTGGATGAACCACACAGTCGGTAGGAGGTAATCATCGTTCCTCACACTCCTCCTCGATGAGCAACCTCCGTGATTCCGAACTCAATTATTCCAGTCCTAACATCCGCCGGAAGCGGTCCTGCTTCTGCGGTCCCAGCGGCTTGGTTAGAATATCGGCTGCCATTTGATCTGTCGGGCAGTATTCGAGAGCGACTTGCCCGGTCAAACACAGCTCCTGCACGAACTTCTGCCTTGTGTCTATGTGCTTAGACCTGCGGTTGACACGCTCCGTCTTCACGAATGCGATACAACCCTGGTTGTCTTCACGAATCGTCGTTGCATGGTCCTGTTCAACACCGAAGTCCTTCAACAGTTGCCTCAGCCAAACCACCTCCTGGCAGGCCTCGCTGAGGGCAACATACTCCGCCTCCATCGACGAAAGGGTCACGCTTGCTTGTCCGCGACTTGCCCACGAAATGGTTCCTCCGCAAAACATGAAGGCGAATCCCGATGTCGACCTGCGGCTAGTCAAGTCGCCGGCCCAGTCGGCGTCCGAAAAGCCCAGCAACTCTTGACTTTCGCCACCCAAACGTAGACTACAGCTGATCGTCCCTTTCAGATACCGCATCACTCTTTTCGCCGTCACCCAGTCCTGCTCCGTGGGTGCAGCAAATTTCCTTCCGAGAATGGCCGCGCTGTTAGCAATATCCGGGCGAGCTACCACGGACAGATACAAAAGACTTCCGACGACACTTCGATATTTGGTAGCATCCTCCAGCAACTCACTGTTATCGTCCGCTTTGACGTAGTTCGGATCGGCGTTTTTGTCAGCTTTGCTTCGCTCATACCATGTTCTTCGAGTAGGCGGTTGATGTAGGTCTGCAGCCGGATTGCGTACACATCCTTTTCGCGACGAATTTCCATGCCGAGAAAGTGGCGAACATCCCCGAGGCAGGTAACCTCGAATTCCTTCTTTAATTCATCCGTTACCGCGTCTAATTCACCGGAGCACGCCGACGCAAGAAGAATGTCGTCAACGTATACGAGTAAGAACACCTTGGTACCACCACAATCCCGCACATATAGACAAGGGTCGGCCGTTGATTGCTTGAACTGCAGTTTGGTCAGCACATCGTGTAGCCGCTTGTGCCAGCATCGCGCCGATTGGCGCAACCCGTAAATGCTCCTGTTGAGCTTGCAGACATTGTCTTCCTTGCCTGGTACTGCGAACCCTGGCGGCTGGCGCATGTAGACCTCTTCCTCCAAGAAACCATAGAGGTAGGCCGTCTTGATGTCAAGATGTCTTACCGCCATCCTCCACTTGGATGCAACAGCCAACAGTGTACGAAACGTTGCGTACCGCGTGACCGGAGCGAACACGTCCTCGAAATCTTCGCCCACCTTCTGGGAAAAATCCCTGGGCGACGACTCGCGCCTTATGCTTCACGATGTTGCCTTCCTCGTCCCTCTTCAATTTGTAGACCCATCGTGATCCTATGACTTTCTGTCCATTCGGCAATGAAACGAGTTCCCACGTCTGGTTGCGCTTGTGGGAGTCAAGCTCGTCCTCCATCGCGCTTCTCCATTCTTCGATTTCCAGCGCCTCCTGTACGTTGATCGGTTCCTCCGAAGCACATGCCATGTTTCCGACGGCGTAATCGAGAACGAAGTCATCTAGCTTACGTGGTGCTACACCACGCGTCTGACGCTGCGAGCGACGAACAGGTTCCGCTTGAACAGGCTCTTCCTCGTCGACCTCTGCTTCTGCTTCCGGGATAGGGTGCTTCTCATCTTCGAGCTTCAGTGGATCTGTCTCCTCCTCGGCGGTTGCTCTCTGCCTTCCGCTGGTGCTAGCCTTCAACGGAATATCGACCGACGATGTACCATTCCCCAGCTCAACGAAACGTGCGTCGCGACTGAGGGTGATAAGATCAGTATCGCAATCCACAAACCTGTAGGCTTTATGGTCCATCGAATAACCTACGAAACGGAGTTTCTTCGACTTGCTGTCCATCTTTCCTCGCTTCTGATCCGGCACGTGAACATAGGCCTCTGCTCCGAAGACGCGCAGGTGCGCCAGATCCGGCTTGCGTCCCCACCACAGCTCGTAAGGAGTCGTTGGTACACTTCTCGAAGGCAAACGGTTTTGTAAATAGGTTGCGGTCAGCACCGCCTCTCCCCAGTAGCACTTATCCATGCCAGAATCGATTAACATACATGTGGCCATCTCCGTGATGGACCGATTCTTCCTCTCGGTCACACCGTTCTGTTGGGAGTGTACGGTGTCGTGTACTGTGGCATGATTCCCTCGGCGCGATAGAAGCTCTTCAGCTGATTGTTGCAAAATTCACCCCCTCCGTCGGAACGAATAGCTCCAGGCTTCCGGCCGAACATATTGTGCGTCCATCGAACGTAATCCATTATGAGTTGTGCTGCCTCCGATTTGTGCTTCAACAAATAAGTCACCGTGAAGCGGCTATAGTCGTCAATCAAGTGCATGACGTATCGATTGCCGCTCGGGGTCGTGGTTTTCATCGGCCCACACAAATCGGTATGCACGATGTCGAGAATTCGTTTGGATTTACGCTCCGTCACCGGGGGAAAAGGCTGCCTAGCGGATTTTCCCTCGAGACAACATTCACAAACAAGGCGCATGCCACAGTCACCTACCTTGATGCCAGTTGCTAGGTTTTCTTTGAAGAGTCGCTCAGCCGCTGCCCAGTCCCTGTGGCCGAATCTCCGGTGCCACTGATGCTGGCAGTTCTCATGATGTTCACCAGCTGCAGCCTTGTTGGAAGTTTCCGCTGTGCGAAGGTAGTACAGACCACCGTAGCGATAACCTGTTGCCACGACGTCTCCTCCCGCATTTACAATCTGACAGCCTTCACCGTCGAAACTCACTGCAAGTTTCTTTTCCGCTAACTTGGCCACTGATATCAGGCTTGTCGATAGTCCCGGAACGAACTTCACACTCTTCATTTCAATCTTCACCAGATTACCCGAACCGTCCACACCATTAATCACTCCACTGCCCTCTCCAAGGATCTTCGTCTTTTGTCCGTCGGCGAGCGTAATAAAGCCGCCGGAAAATTCACTCAGCGTGTCGAAAAATTCACGATTGTTGGTCATGTGGGTAGAAGCCCCACTGTCAATGACCCACGATGACGAACGCACACTGTCGCTGCCGGTAAAGGCCACACTTCTTCCTTCGCCTTGAGCGGCTTTTGCTTTGGGACCTTGTTTTTCTTCTTTGTCCGCACCTTCTGCCTTTTGCGCCTTGAACTTTCGACAATCGCGCCGCAGATGACCCGGACGCTTGCAAAAGTGACACACGCGAGACTCTTTCGGTTTGTTATCGACCGACCGCATAGCTTTTTCCGATTTTGAGCCGGCACTAAATCCCTCGCGCTCCAAACGACGGTGATATTCGTCCGTCAGTTTGGATTTGACGATATCGAGCGAAATATCATCATCTTCACGACTATCCAAAGCGGCAACAATGCCATCAAACGAGGGAGGCAAACTTCTCAGGAGCATACACACTTTCGTATCCTTGTCTAGCTCCGTACCGGCCGCATCCAAACGGTCGAACAGTTCGTCTATCTCGCGTAAATGTTCTTCCAAATTTCCGCGCTCGGGAAGGTTTACCGCGCACAACTTTTTCAGCAGCGAAACCCGTACCGACCGTGTCGTCTTTTGGTGGTACGATTTCAACGCGTTAAACACTTCGTGGGCACTAGCACAGTTTTTGATGAGCGACAGCTGGCTGTCTTCGATCAGCAGCACCAAAGTTGCCTTCGCCTTACGATCGGCGGATTTCCACTCATCATCCAGTTCTTCTTCCGGGGGGAAGGGTTCACTCACTACATCCCACAAATTTTCTCGTTGCAGCAGCATCTCGATGCGCACCTTCCAAGTTCGCCAATTCGTGCCATTCAACTTGGCAAAGGCAAACCGCGAATCAGCCATCTTCACAACAACAAACAGTTTTTCCCCAAACACTCACGACTCTTGTTGAAACTTTTCAAAACAAGTCTTCTTCACACTACGATCAAGTGTTCTTCCGCCGGCGGCAGCAGCAGTGCGCCGACACACACACAAACGTCGTCGAACTTTCGCGATACTCCGATTCACTTTTCGACCGGACAATTTCCTCCGCGATTTCTCAAATCCTACTGTTTCCTGGGCCCATAACCTGACGACGATACGTCCGAGGTGGAGTAGCGAGCGGATCAGCGAAACCAGTTTCGGATTTGTGCGGTGAAATAAAACACGCGAGCTAACTTTAAAAGTATAATTCGGGAGAAAAACAAAACTTAACTGTACGCGGGAAATGTGCTTTTGGTAATGATGATAAACGTCACATACCTGGGGGCATGACGATGCTGTATCCGGTTTACTCACCCGGGGGGTGCTTGGATGAACCACACAGTCGGTAGGAGGTAATCATCGTTCCTCACATTAAATTTCTCAATAGTCAAAATACACATAGAAAATATAGTGGACGAAATTTGTTACGACTACAGCTGGCGTCAGAGTTGACGCACCAACATGAGCATTGCCCTTTTTCACCCGATATTGACCGTGCTGAAATATCGGTGCAAAAAAGAAGCCGAGGTGAATTCTTCTAATAATACTTTATAACACTGTATACGTAGTTTTTTCAAACCAATTGATACTGTATGCCATATTTTGAAGTTCTTCGTGAGTTACACTAGTTATTTGGGATATTTAAGGCGTAACAAAGCATGTATATTATTATTGTTTATAGTGTTGTGAAACTTTCAGCTAAAAATATTGACAATTGACAAAGTTACAGTAACTTGAAAATGGCGCTGTTTGGAAGCAAAATTTTGCTCGGCTTTTTTTTGCTACTGAGTGTATTATTACACTTGTGCAACCCAAAATCTACATCATTAATGCGGGATTGCATCAATTCAAGTCATGTAATGAAGCGTTAGATTAGCTTTTAAAACAAAGTGTTGCATTACCAATGCAATAATGCTACTTTTGTTATGCATAAGACATTATAAAATACATAGCATTAGTTCGATCTTAGTGGGACCCTTTTCAGCTTTAAACTAACTTCAATGGTGCACTAGACGTAATGCATATGCCCTATATATGCATGCTATTACAGCTTCGTGGTTACTTGGGTTGTCACTTGATTTTACGAATATAATAATCGAGCCACAAACTCTTTCCTATTAAAACACAATATACATATTATACTAACATATTACACGACATGCTTCGGCATTACTGAGGATCAATGGATGGGACCTATGCCATTGATCATTTGATCCAATGGACAAATGCTTTTTCTGCATTCAAATAGTTGCCAAATTTAGTATTTATATTCTTTTCACCCACACATTATTTTTATTACGGAACCGATGAAGGCCCATTGACTACTGATATCTGTTTTTATATTGGTTGTTAAATAAAATGACTGTGTGTTTTTTCAAATGGTCTTCAATAATGTTTATAGCATCTTCTGCGGAAGCAAAATTAAAAAATAAATTTCTTTGTTCATATTAATGAGTAAGTTCAACTCAAAACAAAATAAATAAGCATTAGGGAATTTTTTGATAACCGTACAGGTTTAGTCCGAAGGGTCTCATATTGTTACGAAACTTTGTACACTCGTACATGATTATAAAAAATTAAGGGTTGACAGTTTTTTCTGGAGAACGTCAGTTGAAGTTTTCCAATTTCCATCAATTTCACTAAATAATATCCCGTTTGATTATTTCGCACTATACTTGAGCAGACGTCAAAATTACTTTCGGTCAAAATGGCAAAAAATAGTTCTGGTCTACAAGCCGGATGGCAAACAAACATCCATGTTTGTTATGAGATATCCATGTTTGATTGCGATTTGCAAAGCTTCTTCTAATTGTATACATTTTTTTCTAATTTTCGAGTTTAAATTGTTGTGAATCTTCCTGAAACAGTGATTCTTGGCAGGGTTAAAGTGAAACTGAATAATATGTTCCAAAGATAATCATAATCATAAAAATTAAATTCTTTATATAGAATTTATTATTTGAAAAATTAATCTTTTTCCTGATATTAATCAGAAATAATGCTGAATAAGTGTGCCCAAGTTACCACGAGGCTGTAAAAGCATGCATATATAGGGCATATGTATTACGTCTAGTGCATTATTGAAGTTGGAAAAGCTGAAAAGGGCCCCACTAAGATCGAACTAATGCTATATCTTTTGTAATGCCATAAGACAGTGCTAAAGTAGCATTGTTGCATTGGTAATGCATCACTACCCGGATAAAAATAACCATACAATTACAATACAATAACATAGAATAACATTAAAGTCTATTTCTAACCATGAATCTTATTGTTCATGAATCAGATAGAGGAAAAATGTATATTGTCATTACAATAGATCTAAAATTCACTCCATATGCTTGGATTTTTAACAATTGTGAAACAATACAATCAATAGTAGTTGGTTCAAATTTGTTCGGAAAATAATGATTTTGCTAAAGTTAAGATACATAACAACCCTCCTTTTCTATTGTCGATGTCTCAGTTTACATTAGATTCTATTGTAATAACAATTACTCCTATTGTCATCCTATCGTTGTGAACAATAACAATAATTGTACATACTATAGATTCTATTGGATGGTTACAATACATTCAAATGTAAATCTATGAGATTTTTTTAATCGGGTAAATTCGTAAGCTAATCGAACGCTTCATTACTTGACAACTGTTGAATTGATGCGATCCCGCATTACCGATGTTTATTTTGGGTTGAATAAGTGCAATAATATAATGCTTGTGGTTACTTGGGTGCCCAAGTAACCACGAGGCTATAATAGCATGCATATATAAGGCATATGCATTACGTCTAGTGCATCATTGAAGTTGGATTAAAGCTGAAAAGGGCCCCACTAAGATCGAACTAAAGCTACACAGAAAGAAATCTTGTAGTAAAAACTACCATTTTACCCGTCTACGCCTATCTTTAAAACTACCATGAAATTTCAGTCAAATTTACTACGTTTACGGTAAAATCTTCAACGTTTGTGGTATATTTGACAAACCTCATATTGATATCAACCGCACCATGGTTGATCTAATCGCAGGCATGGTAAAATAAAACGCATTTGTAGTCAGCTGAAAATTGTTGGTGATTGCGCTTAATTTAACCATAGACTAACTCTAAGACCAGTAGGTCCCATACAAAAACGATTTTTTTCTTGGCTCAGTCAGTACTAGAACATCGTCCCAAGCTCGGTCCCAAGCTCAATAATGCACCCCTTATAATGAACTCACATGAACACACTCTCAAATACTCTGTCAAAATAACACAGCAAATCACTACCCTAATTAGAGTAATTGAAGCTTACATTTTTGATTAACTAGATCACCTGTCAAAGTTAGAGTAAACATTACTCAGTCACGTATGTTTGTATTTTTACAAAACTGAGTAGAAAATGACTCAGTTTTGTTAAAACTGGAACTAACCTAATTAGAGTAGCTAAGGAGTTACTCAATTCTGATAAACTAGGTCACTTGTCAAAATTTGAGTAAACGTTGATCAGTATCTAATTTTATTTTTTTATTTTATTTTAATGAAATTGTTGATTGTTTCCGACAACTGTCCATTCGAAACGGAAGAGTCGAAATACTTTGAATTTGTAAATTTATAGATTGATTGTATTCCCCAACAAACATCAGTGTCGAATAACCGCTTCTTCAAACAAATTTGGAGAAATTATTCAGCTTTCTAGAAGAAAATGCTGAAAAATTTCTCCAAATTTGTTTGAACATACAGTTATTTAGCATTGATGTTTGTTGGGTCATGGAATGAACTCGGCACTTTGACGTGAAAATGATTGTTGATTACAACATACAGCCATCCCATCTTGATAACTTTTGATCGACTGAACCACGTTTTTTTCGCTTTTGACAGCTTCATTGTAATTACTCTATTTATATAATTATAGCGCTTTTACAATCAGAGTAGTTTTACTCAGTTTCCTTATATCAAGTTACTCAGTTTTTGACATTTAGCATGGTAATACGAAACTTAGTGAAAGTTACTCTATTTAGAGTAGATCTGAACGAGCGTGTAAGACATTGCTAAGGTAGCATTATTGCATTGGTAATGCATCACTACTTTTTCAAGCTTATCTAACGCTTTATTACTTGACAACTGCTGAATTGATGCGATCCCGCATTACCGATGTTGATTTTGGGTTAAATAAGTGCAACAATATAATGCTTGTGGTTACTTGGGTGATACTAGAAATTGGGAAACAATCGTCATCGCGTTTTCGAACATCTTAAATATCAGCGCTAATTGACTCAAAAGTATTCAGTAATAACATACTCCTCCAATCAATTTGTGTACTTATGTAACGTACAAGAGTTACTTCCCAAGTAACCACAAGCATTATATTATTGCACTTATTCAACCCAAAATCAGCATCGGTATTGCGGGATCGCATCAATTCAACAGTTGTCAAGTAGTAAAGCGTTAGATAAGCTTGAAAATTTAGTTATGCATTACCAATGCAACAATGCTACTTTAGCAATGTCTTATGGCATTACAAAAGATATAGCATTAGTTCGATCTAGTGGGGCCCTTTTCAGCTTTAATTCAACTTCAATGATGCACTAGACGTAGTACATATGCCCTATATATGCACGCTATTACAGCCTCGTGGTTTCTTGGGTTATTACCTACATACAAAAAATCAAGCAAAACAAATGCGTTGGGCTGATTTTTTAATCGAAACTGCTTAAATTTCATGCATTTCTGACGACATTTCATAATTATTTTTTGCTTTTGCTTTTTTGTACCACTACATAAACATTGCACGTTTCTCTTTGTCAATCTTGACAATTCAAGATCTGTTCAAAAATTACGATACATGAAATGAAAGGGATCGAGGGTCGACCACAAATTACGTTTGCGATTTCTGAAAAGGACACGAGTATGTTATCGTTTATCGTTGGTTCTACGCCACAACAAAATAAAAAAATAAAAATAGCTGAGGGCGGTAGCCTTCTGCAAAGGACAACAAGGTTGAAGAATCAGAAGACTTCGCAACTTGTTGAAGAAAACGTCTGTTTTTCAAAATGGCAGATGGAAAGCTGGCTTTTCACTTGCTAAGAATGTTCATTGCGAACTTTTTGCTTTTCCCGCATTCTTTTGCAGAAGCGGACCGAATTTTCTCGCCGCAAATATTAACATCACAACTAAATTATAAATTCATCAAAATAATGTACACGCATCATAACAATGATATGTTGTTAATTCCATTTCGATTTTCTTCACCTATTCTGTAACTTTAAGTAATCAAAACAAACACCTCATGATTCATTATCATGTCAATCATGTTATCAGCCTGTCAGAAGGGCTAAAGTGCAAAGATCGATTTCCCCCGAGAAGATGAATCCCTCGTATACTGATCTGTTTTTCTTTTACCACCCACATTTTGAAGTAAAGATTTTAACCAAGATTTTTGCAGTTAAACACAGATAAAAAAGATTTTTTGGAAAAAAATTAAGATGGAAACGAAAAATAATGTGGCAACCCTGCATGAAGATAACAAAATCTGTCAGCCATTTTACTGGGGAGTGCTCAGTCGAAAGGAACCGTTTTTAATTTTTGAAAAGGATACTGAAATAACAATATTTTTACCAACTGTCTTTTTTTTCCTCTCTTTCCGTTAGATGTACATAAAAAAATCGTTCAACTAGAATCATTTAGGGTATGTGTCCCTTAACTCAGCCTATTATGCAATGATCGATTACATTTTTTATTAGAACTCATACAGTTTTTAAGCTGTAAGCAAGATACAACTAGTAAGACACTTGCTAAGACAAGTTTGGCATTTAAGGCATTATTCGATGGATTCGATTAACTTAATACAACATTTCACAGCACAAACTAGAGTAAACCTGCCTTGAAACATTTAAGCGATGTTCATATACACCCAAAATAAAAAAGCAAGATTGTAATGCAATTTCGCATGATTTGGTTTCATTTCTCGTAATGGATCGTAACTTGGAGAAAAAATGCAACATTGGTCGTGGGCAAAAAAGCAGCACATTAATTCTATTAGAAAATTTCAATGTGGGCGTGAAGTTGTGCAGTTGATTAGTGGTAGTAAATTCAATGGCCCACAAAAAAAAGATCTCGATCCACTACCGAGAATCGAACCGCGACCGTCAGAATGACGGCTCCTTATTGTAACCATCCAGTCACCATAACAAGTTGAGGTGAACGGAATAAAAGCCCTACAGTTGCTTCGGTTGTCGAGGCACTCAACGTTACAACAATGAAGCCAATATCGGTTGCACACACTTACATGGCTTGGTTTATTTCATAAAACTCATGGTAACCTGAGAGGGAGATGGGAGTGTGATGATGAGTGAAAATAAAAATAGAACACTTGACAGCGGAATAGCAACAGTGGCAAATGGCGTAGCGGCGTTCTGTGCCATTGTCTCACCCATATTGAGAAGTTGGTGACGGTTGAACAAAAACCCAACGGTTGCTGCGACTATTGAGGCACTAGGCACACAGCGATAACCACTTGCACACACTTGCATGGCTTTGTTTATACCATAAAAAGCTTTGTGAATCATGATGGGCAAAATTGCCCTATCACAATCATGCGGATTTCTCAAGATATAATTGTAAAAACTGCACTTGCTTTTTTTGCTACAATTTCAACTTTTGGGTGTATGATTTCTCAGCCATTCAATAATGAAAACATTATAATTCACTATACAATAATTTTGTTCCTTCGGTTTGTGTTTAGATGAGCCACTTGAGTATAAACAACCGCAAATTCATGCATTTCCGTTTGAAATTTTACCAATAACAACCTTTTTTCTACGTTATTGACACAACAGGCCATAGTTGGGAACATACAAAAAAATATGTCCCTAACATTGGGTCTACGATTTTCTTGTAAAATCATTGTTAATTAAGCTATGTGAAGAGATAGTTTCTAACGTGTACCTATTTTTTGCACAGACTGCATTACTTGCTTTATCGATTCAATTAAGCCAAATTTAGATCACTTGAAGATTGTGTAGATCATCGGTTCAGCTTAACCAGTGAAATCATTATGCCCCAAAAGTTCAAGAAATTGCTTCGGATTACATCATCCTAATAGCAACGTGATTTTGATGATTATCGCAAAATTAATGACACATTTGGTACATATGTCGAATGAAGGAGCTAGGCTAACATTACCTCCTCTTACCCTAGTCATTGTTAACTCTTAAAGCGTACTATGATTCCTGCCTTATTTTATTTTGATTTATTTTTTTGTGGCATCAACCCAAACCAAACAGCATTTCTAGAATTCGAATTTATTCAATCATGCAAAGAAAGAAGAATAACCGGTTCTTCCTCGCCAGATATAATATATATGTGTATATATGTGTACATGCGAGAACTTGCAGTTGTTTCCCTCTTATTTTGTGACGCTTACTCGTGCTTTGAGTATATGAGCGTATTTAAAGTTGGTTTCCGAATCTTCTACGTTCAGAAAACAACTCAGTTGTGGGTATGTGGTTGAACCATCCATGCCAGCCGTGACCAAAGCAAATAGTGTAAAAGAAAAACGGTTTCGTTAATCAGATCAAATTCTAAATCTTTTGGTTCATGGATTCGGTAGTTGGATTTTTTCAGGTAAAACTAATCTTAGGCATAAAAAATGTTAAACTAGTTTAATTATGTTATAGATATTCTAATACAAAATTTTTCGTAGCATCATTTGTAGCCATTCATCCAGAATGGACGCTGTATTTCGATACGAAAGGAAATGATTGACAATATTAACGATATGAAAAACATATGTATACTGGAGCAACAGGCAGCGACATGTAGCATGTCCCTAGTTGTCAAGTTACCGTTGCCATATGTTACCAAGCAACGGTGGTCGCATTCAACAATGTTTTACATTTATGCAGCATGACACAAGTGACTGGTTACTTTTTTGGGCCGTTTCTCACGCATCAATTTATTGACCCGAAGGGGTATTTTTGACAACAATATTGATGGTGTAAAGTTTTGATTAAATATGGTATTCAGTATTGATTAAAGTTTAATCACACAGTTAGAATGAAACTTGTAAAATTATGGCGACTTGAATGTAACAAATTGACCTCTATCATATTTCATAGAAATTTATGTAGTAGATTAAATTTACATCATCTAATATTTTAAGGGTCTGTACGATTAAATGTGCTGTAATCTACCGTTATCAGAATTTTAGGTCAGGTGTTTTTTTTTTTCAAATTAAAAGAAATGCTATATGTTTTCAATTGCTTCTTATTTATTGAACATTTTTAAAGTGATGATACTACACTAACTTCAATGTCCGTTACGCTGGATTATAAAAGACGGATCAAAAAGAGGAACATAAAATTGTTTTCTTTTGCGAACTTCAAATCGATGTCTGAAAATTCAACTTTAGCTTCCCCGAAGTCATCTCTTTTTTCCTTTTCTTCCATAGAAGTGTGTATTAGAATTTCGTGAATTGACTCATAATCAGGGATTGTCGAGAAACACAGAGTAGTGCAAAATAGGCAAGTGCTTCACCCAATTTCAAATGTGCGTCTCCTGTTTCAGAAGAGCGCACAAAACGAAAGTGCGAGAGATTTCGTAGCAGCACGAGAGACAGATAGCCGCACATGCACTACTCTTTCAGAGACAAAGAGTAATGCACATTGCTCTACTCAGAGCTCTACTCAGTGCTTTACTCTGTGCTTTGGCTCATGATTTGGTAAATGGTAGCAAAATTAAAAGTGTTGATGCTAGTAACAAAAAGGCATTGTATGGGTTCATCTAGAGGGAAAGTTTTATTAAAATCCTTATTCACATTCACAGTCCGGCCCATGCCGCCGTGTCTGATTTTTGCACTTGTGTGCACAGAGACGACAAGGGAGAGTGCAATCGTTAGCACCCAAAGAGACGAGAGATAATTCAAAATGAGATGTGCGGCTTTGAGCGCACGGCACAACAAGGGTGCACGAGAGTACAGACTGCACTTTCACGTCTCTTTGCAATTTAATGTGCTGTCTCTTAGCAGCGCGTGCTGCACTCAAAGAGATTTGAGTCGCACCTTATCCCTGCTCATAATGATATAAATGTTTAAATAAACCTACAATTAATCACTGAATTATCACACTCAAACACGATTCTTGTAACACGTATGGAACTCATTTAATCTTTTTGAACTCCGCGCACGAAACTTGCGCATACACAATATGGCGGCGGTATCTTTTTCATTCTATACAACAAGCTGCGCGGTGATGCTAAGTTGAGTTGAGGTCATGTAAATTTCAAGCGTTCAAGGCGCACTTTTTTATGCTATCAACTACAAATGTGCATTAAAACTGAAATACTATCTTAACAACGTTATAAATTTCAGAGCAGGCAATTAACTCAGATGTTTATGATGCATTACATTGAAAAATGTGGTCAGGTTAAATTATGTCGACATATTTTCAGTGAAGGTTCAAATTACGTGATTAATAATTTTCATATATTTTTTCTGTGGCAATACTCATGTATTGAAGTATTCACGAAAGTAATAACAATACAATTACTGACAACAGGGGTGTAATGAGGCGGTGGCGAAAGTGGCCACGCCAGGGGCGCCAAAGCACAGGGCGCTGAAATCCAATGTTTTATAGTGACAAACTTTCGCACAAATTTATTTAATTCACTTTCAAAAGTTTAAAGTACAAAAATTATCAGTGTACTGATGTACATAACATGCTAACTGCGAAGAGAACGCTGATTTCCTCCAACGATGTTTAAAGTCAGACTACTTTCTAAAATCATTGCCTACAGCGCTCCGCGCAACCCGAGAGTATTTGATAATGTACCTTTCGTTAAATATACGTTAATATAGCAGCTCGGTTAATAATATAGCGGGGACTTAGAATGGAGCACAGGTGAGAATTTATCAGATTACCAATCTAGCCCGTTTTGTACCTTCCGCTGTCCAGAGTTTAAATCTTGTCAGAGTTCATGCAGCCAGTTTCATCACCTACAATGATAACTTTCTTTGGAACTGTAAAAGACATTTTTAAACATTTTAGTAATTCAACTAGGCGATGGAGTGCTCTTAAAGAGCCTTTGTGAATTCATTGAAAGGACATTCTGATACAAGATGGTCGTCTAAACGATAAGCAGTGTCTTCTCTTAAGAGATCAATTTATTCCGTGTATAACATTCTGGCCGACTTAACTGAGCCGACAAAATACAAGATGGTCGTCTAAACGATAAGCAGTGTCTTCTATGAGCCTGTGCACGCTGACGAAATCGACCGACAAGTCGACATAAAATGACTTTTACTGTGAGCCGTGTTTACCAACAATAACTTTGTTTGATTTGCCTAAAGATAACATCCTATTGCTGGTCGTTTTTATTCAAGAATGACCCGAAAATGTGTTGTGCCAGGATGTAAATCATCCCATAATTCGCTGAAAATGCGTTTCTTTCGTTTTCCTACGATTAAGAATTCATCGCCGTTGCTCTCTAAGACAAGATTCACAAAATGGATCACCTCGTTGGGATTTAGATCTCACTACAATCCGGTTGGAAAATTCGTTTGCGGTTTGCACTTTGTCTCCGGTAAGTGGTACATTTGCAAGATTATTTTCCAAGGATCAATTTCAATATTTTATGCTTTAGGTAATCCAGCCAAACACACTGATGTATCCAACATTGACTGGATTCCATCCTTGAATGTTCCAACATCCGATAATGAAAAGCTCAACAACGGCATTATTCAAAATTCAAACGAAACTTCAAATTCATCAGGACATAATTCCATCGAAGATCTTGAAGAAAACCGTATGAACTTGATACATTGTACTCTAACATAAATGTAGTAACTTTGCATTTTAAGGAACAGATCATCATAAAACCGATGACAACAATGTTAGTGGATCTGATGTTGATCGTAACAGTTTCGACAGTTTTGAGTGCTTCGTCGCGCAACTACTAGAAAACGAATCCGAGAGCGAATCAGACACGGCAAGGCAATTTCATAATAGTCTTCTCGAAAACTCTGAAAATTTGCTCACAATCCCTTTTGAAAAAGAAGCGACTACGACGATGAGGACAAATTATAGTACAGCTTTATCATCAGAACAAACTTTAAGTAAGTAACGTTTTTTGTGTGTTGGTAGTGAAACTAATGAACAATGTTTTTTTAGGTGAAATAAGTCATGATATTGCAAGTCAGGTAAAATCGAGTAACAGACAACGATTCAGCGGTTATCAAACACGAAACAAAAAATGATGAGAACAAGTGCTGCTTTTCTAGCAAGGATTGCTCTATGGTGGAAAATTATCGGAAAGAACTTGCCGAGTTACAGAATCGTACTGAATTTCTTGAGGCACAGTTTCTTAAATTCAAGCGGGGATTAGAGTGGATTGGAAATAACGATCGCTCAAGACGATATACTGGAATAAATAATTATAAAACTTTAAAAAGAATATTTGAGTACGTAGAAGGATTTCTCTTCAAACCATCGTGCGACATGACTAAAGATCAAGTCTTCGTAATGACTTTACGAAAATTGCGTCGAGATGCCCCGTTTGTTGAATTGGCGGATGACTATTCAGTATGCACTACTACTATCTCAAAATATTTCCATCGAACGATTTTTGTTATGCACACTTGCCTGAGACATGCTCTAGAACCACCACCAAAAGAAATTAGCATTCGCCATCTACCACGATACTTTCGCGAGAAAATTGGAAACAAACGAATTTTTATTATCGACTGTTTTGAAGTAGACTGTGAAACACCGATAGATCCAAAGGCTGCAAATTCCCATCACAGTGCGTATAAAATGAGGCACACAACGAAATTTTTAATTTCAATGTCTCCGCATGGTGCAGTTTTCTTTATCTCTAAGGCATATGCTGGACGCTGTTCCGACAGATTCATTGCCCAGTCATCCGGTTTTTTGGAATTGCTGGAACCCGGTGATGTTGTGCTTGCCGATAAAGGCTTCGGCATTACCGACCTAATTGCTCTCCGTGGTGCTCAATTAAACATACCTACATTTTTAAAGAAAAATCAGCAGCTGAATCCTCTTGACATGGAGCACGATAAGCAGGTTAAAGGGTGATACGGTCAAAATTTGGTCAAGGGAAAACGCGTGTAAATCAGTGAAATCGTTTATTTAAAAAATCAAATTGAATTTCTTTTTCAAGTTCAATTAGTATAAATTTCAGGAAAAATATTCAGTTAGGCTTCCGCTTTTCCAAATCCGAATTGCCGGGCCTTACGCTTGACCCCTGCCATCAGATTTTGTACAGCCACCTTGTCCACCTTTTTCGCCGCAGAAAGCCAGTTTGCCTTGAACTGCTGCTCGTCCTTAGCAGTTTTTTTTGGTCTTCTTTAGGTTCCGCTTGACAATAGGCCAGTATTTCTCAATTGGGCGGAGCTCTGGCGTGTTGGGAGGGTTCTTGTCCTTGGGAACCACCTGCACGTTGTTGGCGGCGTACCACTCCATGGCCTTTTTACCGTAATGGCAAGATGCCAAATCCGGCCAAACAGTACGGAACAACCGTGTTTCTTCAGGAAAGGCAGCAGACGTTTATTCAAACACTCTTTCACGTAAATTTCTTGGTTGACAGTCCCGGAAGCTATGAAAATGCTGCTTTTCAAGCCACAGGTACAGATGACTTGCCAAACCAAATATTTCTTTGCGAACTTTGACAGTTTCGTGTGCTTGAAAATATCTGCTACCTTTCCCCTTCCTTTTGCCGTATAAAACTCCTGTCCCGGCAGCTGCTTGTAGTCGGCTTTGACGTAGGTTTCGTCGTCCATTACCACGCAGTCAAACTTCGTCAGCATCGTCGTGTACAGCCTCCGGGATAGCGCTTTGGCCGTCGTATTTTGTTTATCATCGCGATTTGGAGTCACTACCTTCTTGTAAGTCGATAGTCCGGCTCGTTTTTTGGCTCGATGCACGGTTGTAGACGATACACCCAGCTTATTTGCGGCATCTCGGAGAGATAGGTTAGGGTTTCGCTTGAAACAACTGGCAACTCTCTTTGTCGTCTCAGCGGCTTCCGGTTTTCGATTTCCCCCCGATCCAGACTTCCTGGTTGTCGACAAACGTTCCCCAAACACTTTAATTACATTTGTAACGGTTGATTTGGCAACTTTTAGCGATTTTGCCAACTTTGCGTGCGAGTAGCTCGGATTTTCGCGATGCGCGAGCAAAATTTTGATACGCTGCTCTTCTTGCTTGGGCGGCATTTTGACAACTGAAGAGTGAATTCCAAAATCAAAATAGGAGCAACATTCTACACACACACACCTTCAAAATGAGGGGTGTTCAGGTTTTTTAAATGCAAAATTGAAAGAAATACGTCAAGTTGATATTGACCAAATTTTGACCGAATCGCCCTTTATATAGGCGCAATCTAAATTGCAAATAAAACTTACCTCTGGGCGGATGCACTTCTAATAGTTGATTTAACAATTTTAATATTTTCGGAGCCAGTTCCAAAAGATTCTTAAAAGGATACTCAATTATTAAATTCATGAAACAGAATTCAATAACAATACACAACGTCACAGATCAAAGTGAAAATCTAAATATTGATATTTCGCTCATCACCATGAGGCACCAAGAGTGAACAACAATGTTTTTGGCTAGAATGAAAGATATGAAGAGAAAGTTTTGATAGTTCCGCTAGTGTGCGGCAGGCTTGGAAATGTAACAGATGTTTTTAGGAAAATTGAGCGAAAAGGGCATTGAGCGAAAGGGCGAGGTCTCTACGTTGGAGATGACGAGAAAAACTTTAGTGATCGTCAGTCGGTGCGAATCAAAACAAACCCAAAAAAGGAGAGAGTTCCTCTCCCATGTGCGCATCAGTAAACAGAGTGCACACAATAGATCGCTAGAATAACTATACAAGCCACAGTGGTACATGAGCGTCTTCCAACTGGACATTTTTGCCTGTTGAAGTGGTGGACTTAGTCCGTGCTTCGACCTACCCCGCAGTGGGATGTTAGGCAAAAATGTCGTTGGTTCGAGTACCACTGTACACATGCCCTTTTCGCTCAATTTTCCTAAAAACATCTGTTACATTTCCAAGCCTGCCGCACACTAGCGGAATTATCAAAACTTTCTCTTCATATCTTTCATTCTAGCCAAAAACATTGTTGTTCACTCTTGGTGCCTCATGGTGATGAGCGAACATCTCCTTCTACATCATAATCGTTACTCCTCGCACGGAGAATATATAAAATAACAATTAATGTATTGATATTTCGTTTGACAATTTTTGGCTGTAGAGATGTCGTAATATATTAATTAATCGAAATAATTAGTGTGCCTGTATTAGTAGAGTGACGACACTGTCAAAATTGGAACCGAAATTTTCTGTCAGTGTCATTCCAATCGAGCAGGCGACCTGTCAAACGCATGTGAAGAAACAATAATAAGTGTGCCTGTATTAGTATTCTCGAGTACTTTTTCAAACAGACGTATCTGATTTTGTAAACAACGAGGGGAAGAAAAATTCAAACGTAAATTTCTCAAAACTCTCAGCACCCTCAAGGAAAGTATCATTAGCATGATGTTTGGAAAGTGTTATTCCTTGTATTGGTGGCCCTAGTTTGGATGAAAGTACTAAGGGTTTCAAGAATTAAACGTTTGAATCTTACTTTCCCTCTTTGTTTACAAAATCAGATGCGTCTGTTTGAAAAAGTACTCGAGTATTCAGCATTAATATTCAGTGTTGTCAACTCAAAGCATCAGGGATGCCAAATTTGTTATTTTCACAGGGATGACATGGCGTCACTCTACTAATACAGGCACACTATCGAAAACCATAACCAAAGACGTGGCTAGTAAAGCAGAGGTTTACAAACATCATTCGACGAAATGAAAACTGTAGTTGACCGTAAAATAACGTATGCGAATGAAAAAAGCATTGAACTTGCTCGTCCATTCCGTTAGATATATTAAACTGTCTCCTTGAATATTCTCTTCAATAACATTGAAATGACTCTACGATTATTTATTTTACGCTTCCGGTTACAGTGGCATCGTTAGAACGTAAACTGAAAACATGCAAAAAGCAATATGAGTTAGGGCGGCAACTCTTACTGCATCTCTGACTGACAATAATATTAATGCATTTCATTTTTGCTTCTGTAATGTTGATGATGACGATTGTGGCATTATCTGTTGCTCCTACAAAAATTTTACCTATCTTTGTTGTGCCACGGTTTAGAATCCATCCATATATAATACCGCCTCTCAATTTGAGATACACATATCTCGACAGGTAAGATACAAAAAGAGGAGCACGCAATAAAATTATTTCCGACTAGAGACGTAGTCAAAGTTGGCAGCGCCCTTTACAAAACATGAAATTTATGCAATTTCGCGTTCCTTGTTTCCAATACTCTATTTTGAGCCGAACACATGATTGTTGTTATGTTAGCGTTCTTTATTTCCGTTGCAATGGTAATCTATTTTTATCAATTTTACACGGAGAACATCGAAAATGCTGAAAAGCATATTATATATCCCTTTCTACGCTATATTCTTTTTAAATCACTGCAATGCAGAAAAAGTATGCATTGAATCAATATATTTTATGCATTGCAATACATTTTAGATAATTATTATTTTCCGTGCAAATTGCGTCACCGGCGTTTTATACTTTAGGCACTTCAGGAGCCTAGACGATTTTGTGCAAATTTAATATTCGTTTGTCTACTGAAAGCGCGTTCATTTTGCGAAGTCCATTACCTTTTGCCTCAACGCTTTCCTTCCCAGAAGGTTTTTAGTAGTTTTGTGATGCAAAAATTGCTTTTTTGGAAGAAGTACTTGAACAATTGTTGTTACGTCGTTGTTGGTAATCGAATTCATTGAAAAACTTTTGTTTTTAACCCAAAAGTATCTCATTGTTTTTCAATAGTTAGTTGAATTTTAAAGAACACATATGGACAAACTAGTGATCCTCAGAGTACAGAGATATGCGGAAATTTAATCCGACGGTTTGGCAACGGTGTTCGTTTTGTTTACAAAAGCTGCTAACACTTCCGCAGAGTAAAATGTTACAGCTTTGTGCATGACTTCGTCGTTGTTAGCGTTTTTTGTTAACATTTATAACGTACAAGTAATTTGATTATTATATATCTAAAAAAATATGAAGTGTATTGCAAAGTTTTGCACAAACCGCAGAGGTGTTAAATCATCGAATTGCGTCAACATAAGCTACGTCTTGAATATTGTTGGTGTACACCAACGTATCACCGTATATGACACAAAATCGATTCAAGACTGGAAGCGGCTTGGCCGGAAACTGTCGTATGGACGACTAGTAACTTTTCGAAAACTCTGATGATTACTATTGCAGACTTGAATGAGTATGAAGGTGATTCCAAATATTGACTCCAGACTTGGCGATTTCATTATTGAACGGCTATGAGGGAATCTGCGATCCAAATAAACAGACAGAATTAGAAACTGGAGCAGAATTCTCTTCAAAATACTGACAACACGGCACCAGTGAAATGAATTGAAAAAATGGTCTTCTGTACAAATTTCGACAAATTTTCATTTCAGCAACACAAGCAAAATTATCGAACACAGAAAATAATAAAATATTATGTTATTATTACACCACAAGTTCAGCAGAAAACGAATGATTCATTTGTGATTTTTGAAGCCTAATAAATATAAAACATTTCTTTTAACTCCATTTCAATACTTAGCAATCTAAACATTTCAGCAAACAGTAAACATGCTCGTTTGGCTCAGATTTTGACAGTTCTCGCTGCTCGATTGGCTCAACATGGCCGCTTCCGCATATCTCTGTACTCTGAGGATCACTAGGACAAACCAAATGAGCCGGAGAAATCGCTGAAACGAAAACTGATGATTAAATTGTACATTGACAAACATGAGAACGTCCATAAAGTTGTGGATCACCTGCGCTACCATGGAAGGAGAGTGTTAAGGGCTTAGACTGAAGCATTCTCAACGGCAGCCATTACATCAACATTTAGAACTGATGTAACTCTGAATCTGAACTAGATATTGAAAATTTAATCGCATCAGTTTGTATGCTAACTAACTAAATTGCGAGAAAGAGGGATAAAAGATAGGATAAATGGAGCAGCGATTCACCCTATCAGCACTTCTAACATATCGCAACTATAGAAGCGTTTATTCTATACTCTACTATCTGCTCACATTGATTGATAATTCGACACAAAATATTCATTAGGGCCTAACAGACAAACGTAAACAATGGCTTCTTCCGTAAATTTTGCCTAATTTTTCTAATTTTAATTTTAAATATGCATTGTTGTGCAAACATTTGATTTATGCATTAGAATGCATATATATTTATACAAATAGAGCAAGCATTGGAATGCATAAATTCGATAAATACATTGGAATGCATAAATTCGATAAATACATTGGAATGCATGTATATATATATATATATATATATATATATATATATATATATATATATATATATATATATATATATATATATATATATATATATATATATATATATATATATATATTTATATATATATATATATATATATATATATATATATATATATATATATATATATATATATATATATATATATATATATATATATATATATATATATATATATATATATATATATATTTGATTAATACTTATCAATGCATAAATCTGGTATATTTATTCCAATGACTGGATAGATCTAATATGGTTTTAGCAAAGAATTTATGCTGTATAGTATATTTGATTTTCTCCGTGTAAATACATCAATTCAGCGCCAACATTAGATTAGGGCGAACCTGCTTTTGTAAACAATGGCTTTCGTAGTCATTTTATTTTGAACAAAAGGTCACAAATACAAATTAGACACCCTTTAAGGAAGGGATGCTTTATCTCTATCGGCTGATTTATTCAATTTGAAAGAATTGTATTCAATTTCCGAGGTATTAGCAAACGAAGTGTTTGTTTATAAAAGCAGATACGCCCTAATCAAATGTTGGCGCTGAATTCTACTATGAAAACCGAATTTATCGACTAGCGACAATCGATTTTACTCTCGTTCTGTACGTTATACCTAATGTCGGAAGTAGTGCGCTGTATGGCGTATCAGATGCGCTAATAATAACTAATAACTTCACGGAACTCAATCGCAGAACACTGTTGAAGAATAGCATTGAAGCTCATGAAGTATTTTTTTTATAAGATTAGTACATAATATTATGAATCCTAGAGGGTTTTGAGCTGTTTAGTGGAATACCTGTAACTAGAAATTAGAAGAAGAATTAGTATCTTCCATTTAATTCCAACTACCTTTGCTTATCTTCGACAGATACGCGTATTTCGTCTACAATGTGCAGACTTCTTCAGTGTCTCGTACTAATAACTCGACTGAAAGAAAACCTTCGCCACCTGCCGTATATATACTATTTTCTAAATACAAAACGTTTACCTATCATTATGTTGTTTATACCTATCTTATTATTAGTTTGTCTATACCTATCCTGAGTCAAAAACAAGTGTACTTAATATCTAATTCGCTTCTTTCTCATTTATACCTAACATACTTATTGTGTAGCAGCGGGTGCTCCGCTTCGTCGGGTTTGATGTCGTTTGGGTAGTAAGTTGAAGAGCCATGTGTAACCATTGCCTTGGTCTTTGTTTAGTAGATTTGTGTTCTGTTGTTTGTTTATTTCTAAGCTTTCTGCGACGTCTAATTTCCAGGGTGTAGATGTAGTCCGTAATATTGTGATGTCATTCGTCGTTATGTCGTGATTTTCCGTGAAGATGTGTTCTGCGACTGTTGATTTGAAGTTATGTGAAATTCCTTTCTCGTTCTGTTTGACAGCCTTAGTCACCTCCGCTAGATGCTCCTTGAACCTTGTTGCCAAGGTTCTCTTTGTTTGACCTACATATATTTTGCTGCAGTGTTTACACTTGATTCTGTATACCCTGCTCTGCCTAATGTGTCTACTGAGTCTTTGGTGGAGCCTAACATCGATGCTAATTGGTTGTGCCTACTAGAAAAAACTAAGTCTAAGCCAAATTCCTAAGTCGTGGTTTAAGCTTTTGTGTAATGTCTTTATCGAAGGGGACGGATACACGTTTTAGGGTTCAGGTGAGTCTGAGAGGGTTGTTAGTGATTTTCTAAGAAGATGTTTTTCCTTTTGTTGATGATCGCTTGAATTGTCCTCTTTTCGTACCCATTGAGTCTGGCAGTTTCGAAGATATATGCTAATTCTTTGGCTTTTCCAGTTTTATTGAGAGGAAGGATCAACATCCGGTGGATCATGTGGTGGAAAGTGGCCATTTTGTGCTGAAAAGAGTGGTTTGAAGTGTATGGGATGACTCTTTGGGTGTTTGTGGGTTTTCTGAAGATTTCAAACTCTAAAGGAGATGGCGACAATAATTCTCTCTTTACTAGAAGGTCGAGGAATGCAAGTTTTCCATCCTTTTCTATTTCATGGGTGAACTTAATGTCTTTGTGGAGATTGTTGATTTCTTGAAGAATCAGGAGAGATCGTCTTTTTCACGACGGCGAAGATGTCGTCGACGTATCTCCACCAACGAGTTGGGAGTAATCCTTTCGCTTTTAGGATTGTTTCCAAATTCGCCATAAACAGTTCACAGAGGAATGGGGATAGAGGATTTCCCATAGGGGCTCCTTTTAATTGTTTATAGAATGATCCTCTGAAAGTGAAGTAGTTCTCTTCCATGCAAAGTCGGGTCAGCTTAAGGTACATCCGTACCTTTTGCTTCCATGTTGTGTCATCTCCTTGTTTCAAAAGCCAATCTTCTAGAAGGTTAATTGTGTCCTTGATCGGTACGCTAGGGAAAAGGGCTGTGACGTCGAAAGATACCATTACTTCATTGTCATTTATATGACCTGATGACTGTAGCTGTTGTAC
Organism: Aedes japonicus; assembly: GCA_034211315.2. NCBI lineage: Eukaryota > Metazoa > Arthropoda > Insecta > Diptera > Culicidae > Aedes > Aedes japonicus. Next base: position 93,523 of record JASCZW010005072.1, on the reverse strand, counting down.
AAATTCCTGGGAGTTGCGAACTGAGCTTGTTGGGAATTGCTCGGAGATACCTTGAAATTCTTTTACTAGCCATTTTGCTAGCTTATCGGCTGGAGATCCTACAGATGAGGGAGATTGTTTCATCTGTAGGATCTCCAGCCCATAAGCTAGCAAAATGGCTAGTAAAAGAATTTCAAGGTATCTCCGAGCAATTCCCAACAAGCTCAGTTCGCAACTCCCAGGAATTTGTACAACAGCTACAGTCATCAGGTCATATAAATGACAATGAAGTAATGGTATCTTTCGACGTCACAGCCCTTTTCCTAGCGTACCGATCAAGGACACAATTAACCTTCTAGAAGATTGGCTTTTGAAACAAGGAGATGACACAACATGGAAGCAAAGGTACGGATGTACTTAAGCTGACCCGACTTTGCATGGAAGAGAACTACTTCACTTTCAGAGGATCATTCTATAAACAATTAAAAGGAGCCCCTATGGGAAATCCTCTATCCCCATTCCTCTGTGAACTGTTTATGGCGAATTTGGAAACAATCCTAAAAGCGAAAGGATTACTCCCAACTCGTTGGTGGAGATACGTCGACGACATCTTCGCCGTCGTGAAAAAGACGATCTCTCCCTGATTCTTCAAGAAATCAACAATCTCCACAAAGACATTAAGTTCACCCATGAAATAGAAAAGGATGGAAAACTTGCATTCCTCGACCTTCTAGTAAAGAGAGAATTATTGTCGCCATCTCCTTTAGAGTTTGAAATCTTCAGAAAACCCACAAACACCAAAGAGTCATCCCATACACTTCAAACCACTCTTTCAGCACAAATGGCCACTTTCACCACATGATCCACCGGATGTTGATCCTTCCTCTCAATAAAACTGGAAAAGCCAAAGAATTAGCATATATCTTCGAAACTGCCAGACTCAATGGGTACGAAAAGAGGACAATTCAAGCGATCATCAACAAAAAGGAAAACATCTTCTTAGAAAATCACTAACAACCCTCTCAGACTCACCTGAACCCTAAAACGTGTATCCGTCCCCTTCGATAAAGACATTACACAAAAGCTAAACCACGACTTAGGAATTTGGCTTAGACTTAGTTTTTTCTAGTAGGCACAACCAATTAGCATCGATGTTAGGCTCCACCAAAGACTCAGTAGACACATTAGGCAGAGCAGGGTATACAGAATCAAGTGTAAACACTGCAGCAAAATATATGTAGGTCAAACAAAGAGAACCTTGGCAACAAGGTTCAAGGAGCATCTAGCGGAGGTGACTAAGACTGTCAAACAGAACGAGAAAGGAATTTCACATAACTTCAAATCAACAGTCGCAGAACACATCTTCACGGAAAATCACGACATAACGACGAATGACATCACAATATTACGGACTACATCTACACCCTGAAATTAGACGTCGCAGAAAGCTAGAAATAAACAAACAACAGAACACAAATCTACTAAACAAAGACCAAGGCAATGGTTACACATGGCTCTTCAACTTACTACCCAAACGACATCAAACCCGACGAAGCGGAGCACCCGCTGCTACACAATAAGTATGTTAGGTATAAATGAGAAAGAAGCGAATTAGATATTAAGTACACTTGTTTTTGACTCAGGATAGGTATAGACAAACTAATAATAAGATAGGTATAAACAACATAATGATAGGTAAACGTTTTGTATTTAGAAAATAGTATATATACGGCAGGTGGCGAAGGTTTTCTTTCAGTCGAGTTATTAGTACGAGACACTGAAGAAGTCTGCACATTGTAGACGAAATACGCGTATCTGTCGAAGATAAGCAAAGGTAGTTGGAATTAAATGGAAGATACTAATTCTTCTTCTAATAATATTATGGTTTCAGCTGAAAACCGAATTTCTCGACTGGCGACAATCGATTTTTCTCTCGTTCTGTACGTTATACCAAATGTCGGAAGTAGTACACTGTACGGCGCAACTGAAACCATAATAGCCATGTCTGTTTTGGCTTAGTCTAAAAAGCAGTTATTTTTTTATTATTTTCATTTGCTCAAAGTTACGTTAACACTGAGCCACTTTAACACTTAAACTGTAAATGTCAGAAATTTCGTGGCGTCATTTCGTGGTTCACCTTTGACAAAGGCTCTTGACTGTAACTACCCAAGTAACCACAAGCATTATATTATTGCACTTGTTCAACCCAAAATCAACATTGGGTATTGCGGGATCGCAACAATTCAACAGTTGTCAGGTAATGAATCGTTAGATTAGTTTAAGAATGTAGTGATGCATTACCAATGCAGTTATGGTACTTCAGCAATGTCTTATGGCATTACAAAAGATATAGCATTAGTTCGATCTAGTGGGGCCCTTTTCAGCTTTAATCCAACTTCAATGATGCACTAGACGTAATGCATATGCCCTATATATGCATGCTTTTACAGCCTCGTGGTTACTTGGGTAAGTTAAGTTCGGAATTTTCTGTGACCTCTATTATTTGTTGCATACTTATAGACACAATGATAAATTTGCTTGCAGTGGTATGGTAATATATTTTGTTAATGATTGTTAATAATTTGTTTACTCTGACCATATGGAGATTTTCATGACGTGATGTAAATGTGCACATGACAAATCGCTGTCAAGCAGACCTGATTTCATACTTTTTGGAGTAAGTACTTTTTACATCGATCCCTTCTTGACTACCTCGGCTCTAATCCTAAACGCACTTTGTTTTCATTCAGCAGCAATCATAGTAGACTTTTTTCGTCACCATCTGCTTATTCTTCAATATTTTTATCCTTAATGAACTCGTAGAATTCATTTACCACTTATTTGACCCCCGTAATGCTGCTCATATCCAACTACAATACTTCTTAATGTGCGCTATTGTTGGTGTACACATCTAGTTCAGCACAAGTACTATATCTCCTTGAAGCTCTTGCTGCTAACTTTGGAGATTGCTTCTACTTAAGCTCGCTGTGGACCTTAAGTTCGACACTCGTGTCCACTGCAACTTTCTATTCCTAGCAAGCACGTTCGCTACACCATTTTTGTTGTCTGGTGTTTTTGTTTGTCGTGGGCAATAAACAAATCTTCGACAACGGTCGTGTAAACTTCCATTGTGTTGTCCGAATAGTCCCATCACGTACGATTCCGTCTGGCCCAGGATGTACCCAAGTAACCACAAGCATTATATTATTGCACTTATTTAACCCAAAATCAACATCGGTAATGCGGGATCGCATCAATTCAACAGTTGTCAAGTAGTAAAGCGTTAGTTAAGCTTGGAAATGTAGTGATGCATTACCAATGCAATAATGCTACTTCAGCAATGTCTTATGGCATTACAAAAGATATGGCATTAGTTCGGTCTTAGTGGGGCCCTTTTCAGCTTTAATTCAACTTCAACGATGCACTAGACGTAATACATATGCCCTATATATGCACACTATTACAGCCTCGTGGTTTCTTGGGTAGTTCCACGATTTATATTGTTGATGTGAATAGATAATCGAGCTGTCACTGATGGAGTCGGCTGTATGGACTTGCTGAATAATCAGTGTCTGGAACCGTCGTCAACAAAAATCCTACTAGGATGTGTACAGGTGTTAGCACCTCGTAGTCTTTCCGGTGGCGCTGATGGGAACAATCGGCCTGGAATTTAATAGTGACATGTGACATCATAACAGATAAGATTACTTGGAAACGGTAAATCTCCTAGAATACTGAAGAATCCTTTTCCTGGCGCTAGAAAAGCCAAACTGAAGTTGTTCCTTTTTGTCAGCAGTCCATACGCAAGTCTGAGTTGATCCTTGATAGCAACAAGCGCAATGTTTTTCCTTGAGGCTGTAGTTGACGCAATTTTTTTTAATGATTTGTACCTACTTCATTTCTGGCATAAAGCAGCAGGTGTACTTAGTTGGTCTATTCCATTTGATTGACAAATGATAGTGTGTTAAAAAATGCCCTTTCGGTTTCAAATGAGTATGTAATAAGCTTTGGTACTCAAATACATTTTTCGCTATTATATTACGCATCTTCTCGATCGACTTTGATGTGAATGATGGTTTCATGATGAAAAATCCAATTCTGGCGACATCGGTCAGAAATGTCCATTTAGGAATATCTGGCACAATATCAGCGATCATCAATGGAATATTTTCTGTAAATGACTTCATTTGACCTGCAGTCATCTACAGTTTAGATGAATCTATATGTTCTCGTTTTATTGGCACTGGAATGTTCTTACGATCATTAATCTCATAGTCAAATAATTTTAATCTGTCGTTAAGATCTTCCAAAGTAAAATAGTTTCGGTTCAAAAAACGTTTAAGCATGCTGAAACTGCGTTATGAGCATAGCCTTTCAAATAGTCATGCATGCCATCTACCATCTTCAGACCTGTTACATGCAGTCCTGGTATTTTGTTAAATACAGAATCTCGGTGAATACCTGATTCTTTGAACGATTGATGATGCAATGCGTATTCGTATGATTCAATAGTTCTGTACAGAAGTTGATCATCATAAACAGCTTTACGTAGATTTTCCAAGTCAATTGAGCAAATCCTGCAAGGATGATTTGCAACGAATGATTTGCTGTAGTCAAGCATATTATTCAATCCAAGATTATCTCCACGTAAGCCACCGAACCGAAAGTAAACTTCAAATATTTTATCCTTAACGGTATAGAGTATAGGATTGCATTCTAAATGAGAAATTTCCACAACCAATCTGTTTGGTCGCTTTCGAATGTTTTCTCCACTTCCGAATATGAAAATTTAATCAAAAACCTAAGTAGTGAAGGAAAACTAAGGTAATATCCTGTAATAGCCTGTCTTCCTGCTTTTGGCCCAAGAGGATTATTAACCTCAAACGAATCGGCGAACAAAAAATAGGGGATGCACATTTTACCACTGTAGCGCTTAATTTTATTCTGCCAAATTGAGCTTTGACAAAATTATCGAGTTGCTCAGTTGGTGTTGCGACAATGTTCTCATAATGCAAGATTAAACAAGTGAGATTCTCATTAATTCAAAAAAAAAATTCTAAAGAAGTTCTCCAATCCTATGTTTATATTTGATTTTGAACATTCGATAATGTTAACTCTTTTTCCTTCCGTAGTTGACATCGCTTCAAATTCACATGCAATAGGGTCCAGGCTGGGCATATCGAATAACTTATTATCTCTTAAATATGTCATAAATTTATTTTCGGTTTTTTATTACATCGAAGGTTTGACATATTTTCATGCCCGTATTCAATGTTTTCACTCGATTATCTACAGAAATCTGCTCCTTGGCAAACAATGTTTGCTATCGGTTTCAATAACTTACTCTGAAGTTCATGTATCAAATCAAAAACCATCGATCTATTGAAACTCATCAAACTGTGGATGTATATTGTTAACTGAATTCCGATGTTATGTACACGGTGTTCAATAAGTTCGGATACACTTTCAAAATTTGTTAAAAAAATGAAAACATGTTTTTTTTATTTTTTGGATTTATGTTATTGAAAGCTATGTTTACAAGGAACGTTTACAACATTTCTCTTGGAATGACCCCCCCTTTGTACTCCTTAACGAGCTTCAAACGTTTCTCGAACGCGTCGCAGGCGGCACGCACGGACTGCATGGGCATTTCGTCCCAGATTTTGAGAATTACCGTCTTGAAATGATCCAAAGTGCTGACCTTGTATTCGTTCAGCTTCGCCATCATAAAGGACCAAACAAAAAAGTCGAGAGGATTCAAGTCCGGGGAGCTGGGAGGCCACAAAGTTTTGTCCAGAAAGTCGGTTAAATTGTCCCGACACCAGGCTTGAACCACATTTGCCGTATGGGCTGGTGCACCGTCCTGCTGGAACACGTAGTGCTCATCGCCGTAGAGGCTTCGGAGACTGGGGGCAGCAACCTTTTCCAAAACCTCAGTTTTGTAGTACGCCACGTTGATTTTGACGTTTTTTTCAATAAACACCAAGGGTAGCTTACCACGTTTGCATACTGCCCCCCAAACCATCACCGACGCGGCACTTTGGAACCGAGGGATGTTTATATTGGATTCAGGAATGCTGTCCCTCGATGGCGCCCACACCCGGTCATTTTGCACATTGTGCGGCTGCTGCAGCACGAACAGTTTCTCGTCCGAAAAACAAACTCCTGACCAGCGTGCCGAGAGAGGATCCTCTTAGCTCGATCCAACCGCTTTATGCTGGTAGCCGCCGAAACGCCATGGACCTTACGTTTTTTGTAAGGCCTGAAACCAAGGTCCTTGGTGAGTATGGTGTGAGCGGTTCCAATGGAAACGTTGAGATCTGCAGCCGTTTTCCGGATTGAGCGGTTCTTTTTGCGCCGAATTCGCTCCCTCACGATCTTGATGACCCGTGGCGTCCTCGCTGAACGCGGCCGACCGGATCTCGCACGGTCATTGGTCGAGGACGTCTCCCGGTATCGCCTGATGGTCGTGTAGACAAAGTTCCGCTTGACCCCATGCGATTTCAGCAGCCGGAATATATCGCCGGGTCGCTCACCGTTCAAAAAACGCTTAATTACGAAGTCCCGATACTCTTTCATCGCGCATAACAAACGAACAACAACTAACAGAATGTCAACACCGCGCACATTCGGTAGCGTATGAATGAAGCTAAAGCTGTAAAGCAAGCAATGTTGCGTCAACAATCTCAGACTGCACTTCACTCCAGAAATCTGAATCTGCTTCCTTGTCGTGTTGATGAACATCCATGGGTTCTTGAGTACAGGATCTGGTCCATGTGTAGTGCTAAAAATAAATTCATAATTATTTAAACATTCAATGTGTCCGGGCTGAATTTGAAAAGGACTCTTAGTTAAAGGAGCTATTACTCGGCCGCACAAAAACCAAACGCCTATAATTTTCACGTACCAAATATTACGACGCTTGGTTTGAATACGACTGAATAATAGCAATATTTGCGGGTCAACTAGAAATCTGTGTGAAGACCCGAATAAATTATTAAAGGGTCTATAATAAAGGAAAAAAAATCTGTGCTCTATAAAAGGGATTATTTCATTTTAAAAATAGATCAAAGTTAGATAAGTTGATCAATTAACGAAATAGTTCAACAAGCCTGGTGTTAGTTGATCCACTTACATGGAATGAATCATTTACCAAGCGCTTACTTACTTTATACATTTAACAAATTTTCCCTGAACACATAACCCTACTTTAAGGCGAAAGTGGATAAATTTCTTAAGAAAATACCCAGCGCTGGGTAAATTATTATTTCTGTGTAAACAGTTTGATCCTTAAGGTTCAATTAATATTAGTTGCTCTGTGTTTTATCGGATGACAACCCCTCGCTGTTTTCATTGCTAAAAGGTTGCTGTACAATCTGATACAAATTTCCGGAGGCAACTGGGTTAGGCGCACTCGTATTCACTGTATTGATTCATATTGTGGCTTTTTACGCTAATAAGATGTTTCATTAGTTCTACATTCTCAAAATGAGCTTGGCACAAAAAACACAGAACACCCATTGTAGTACACCTGAAAAGAACAGCATTCAATTTTACAAACATAAAGGATGATACGGTCAAAATTTGGTCAAGGGAAAACGCGTGTAAATCGGTGAAATCGTTTATTTAAAAAATCAAATTAAATTTCTTTTTCAAGTTCAATTAGTATAAAATTCAGGAAAAATATTCAGTTAGGCTTCCGCTTTTCCAAATCCGAATTGCCGGGCCTCACGCTTGACCCCTGCCATCAGATTTTGTACAGCCACCTTGTCCACCTTCTTCGCCGCAGAAAGCCAGTTTGCCTTGAACTGCTGCTCGTCCTTAGCAGTTTTTGACGTAGGACTACGTCTGTGTTTTCAATACTGGGGTACACGTTCGAATTGCGAAAATTTGGAGCGTCACGAAAAATATATAGGTTTTGAACGTTAATAACTAAGTCATTCCACGATTGATTTTCAAAATGTTTGCACCAATCGATCGGAACATTTTCTACGCTTCGCTTTAAATATTAAAAACTATTGATTTTCAACATTCAACTATTGACATTAACGCAAATATAAGGTGATGTCTTATAATGCCGATTTTTCAGAGTAAATTCACCAAATACACAGTACTTTGCTATCACTGACTTCAAATTTAAGTAAGGAACGTCTCACATGCAGCAGTGCACGATATAAAACAGGGACACCTTCAAATTTTCTTCATTCGCTCGGCAGCCATGGAGCTGTGCAGAGCGGCAATGGGCCAGTACTGCTCTGACAGCTGACGGTTGCAAGTACCCTGCAGGAAAGAACGCGGGCGAGCAACCAGCTAGAATGATGACTCAGCGGCTGTCGCAATCAAATCTGAAGGGAAATATGTATGATCCAGTTGGTAGTCATATCACGATATGATGTACATGTATATGCAAAGATATATATGTAGATTATTTCGAAATAGTTACGTAGTCCTACGTCAACTTTGCGTACAACCCCATTGGGCTGTCCCTTATAGTTTTTTGGTCTTCTTTAGGTTCCGCTTGACAATAGCCCAGTATTTCTCAATTGGGCGGAGCTCTGGCGCGTTGGGAGGGTTCTTGTCCTTGGGAACCACCTGCACGTTGTTGGCGGCGTACCACTCCATGGCCTTTTAACCGTAATAGCAAGATGCCAAATCCGGCCAAACAGTACGGAACAACCGTGTTTCTTCAGGAAAGGCAGCAGACGTTTATTCAAACACTCTTTCACGTAAATTTCTTGGTTGACAGTCCCGGAAGCTATGAAAATGCTGCTTTTCAAGCCACAGGTTCAGATGGCTTGCCAAACCAGATATTTCTTTGCGAACTTTGACAGTTTCGTGTGCTTGAAAATATCTGCTACCTTTCCCCTTCCTTTTGCCGTATAAAACTCCTGTCCCGGAAGCTGCTTGTAGTCGGCTTTGACGTAGGTTTCGTCGTCCATTACCACGCAGTCAAACTTCGCCAGCATCGTCGTGTACAGCCTCCGGGATCGCGCTTTGGCCGTCGTATTTTGTTTATCATCGCGATTTGGAGTCACTACCTTCTTGTAAGTCGATAGTCCGGCTCGTTTTTTGGCTCGATGCACGGTTGTAGACGATACACCCAGCTTATTTGCGGCATCTCGGAGAGATAGGTTAGGGTTTCGCTTGAAACTACCGGTAACTCTCTTTGTCGTCTCAGCGGCTTCCGGTTTTCAATTTCCCCCCGATCCAGACTTCCTGGCTGTCGACAAACGTTCCCCAAACACTTTAATTGCATTTGTAACGGTTGATTTGGCAACTTTTAGCGATTTTGCCAACTTTGCGTGCGAGTAGCTCGGATTTTCGCGATGCGCGAGCAAAATTTTGATACGCTGCTCTTCTTGCTTGGGCGGCATTTTGACAACTGAAGAGTGAATTCCAAAATCAAAATAGGAGCAACATTCTACACACACACACCTTCAAAATGAGGGGTGTTCAGGTTTTTTAAATGCAAAATTGAAAGAAATACGTCAAGTTGATATTGACCAAATTTAGACCGAATCGCCCTTTATATAGGCGCAATCTAAATTGCAAATAAAACTTACCTCTGGGCGGATGCACTTCTAATAGTTGATTTAACAATTTTAATATTTTCGGAGCCAGTTCCAAAAGATTCTTAAAAGGATACTCAATTATTAAATTCATGAAACAGAATTCAATAACAATACACAACGTCACAGATCAAAGTGAAAATCTAAATATTGATATTTCGCTCATCACCATGAGGCACCAAGAGTGAACAACAATGTTTTTGGCTAGAATGAAAGATATGAAGAGAAAGTTTTGATAGTTCCGCTAGTGTGCGGCAGGCTTGGAAATGTAACAGATGTTTTTAGGAAAATTGAGCGAAAAGGGCATTGAGCGAAAGGGCGAGGTCTCTACGTTGGAGATGACGAGAAAAACTTTAGTGATCGTCAGTCGGTGCGAATCAAAACAAACCCAAAAAGGAGAGAGTTCCTCTCCCATGTGCGCATCAGTAAACAGAGTGCACACAATAGATCGCTAGAATAACTATACAAGCCACAGTGGTACATGAGCGTCTTCCAACTGGACATTTTTGCCTGTTGAAGTGGTGGACTTAGTCCGTGCTTCGACCTACCCCGCAGTGGGATGTTAGGCAAAAATGTCGTTGGTTCGAGTACCACTGTACACATGCCCTTTTCGCTCAATTTTCCTAAAAACATCTGTTACATTTCCAAGCCTGCCGCACACTAGCGGAATTATCAAAACTTTCTCTTCATATCTTTCATTCTAGCCAAAAACATTGTTGTTCACTCTTGGTGCCTCATGGTGATGAGCGAACATCTCCTTCTACATCATAATCGTTACTCCTCGCACGGAGAATATATAAAATAACAATTAATGTATTGATATTTCGTTTGACAATTTTTGGCTGTAGAGATGTCGTAATATATTAATTAATCGAAATAATAATTATCGATTGGTATAACTGCACACGATTAAAATATTTTACCCACTAATGGGTACTTTTTAATTAATATTATAATTTCTCCAATACAAATTTTACCCATATTCACTAAAAAGAATATTCATTTAAATGAGTAAAGTTTCCATTTAATCGAAATGTGTAATATATCCACAAAAGGATTAAGTTTCCATTGCTAGGTAGACGTTATCGAAATATTAATTAGTTTATGGAGTTACCCAAAAATGAGTTAAAAAAAATTTCCGTGCAAAAGAAAAATAAAAACAATTAATAAAAAATGAGTACATAACTTATATGGCTACCCAGGTAACCAATAAGCAGTTCCAAAGTGTTTGTAAAATGTAATTAGGACTATCATACGTTCCTTTGACTACAAAAACAAATATGTTCCCTAGTTTGAATTAATTCAGACTAGGGTTCGGTGGTAGATCTGATACCCCGTAACGCACCACGAAAACGTGATCTACCAGCGTTACGGGTTAATTAACTGCATATGCTAATGCTTATTGGTTACCCCGGTATTACGCACCTGAAAAGAAAATTTAATTAAAAAAATACTTACTAAGAGGAAGGAAAAGGAATGCTTAGAAGGGCTCCTTTTTGTCTGACTTCTTATTCATAAACCACGTACACTTTTCTGGGGGAGGGAGAGGGGTTTGACCAAAGTCTACGCTCCATACAAAATTTCATAAAATTGTATGGAGAAAAGTCTACGAAGGGAGAGGGGAGGTCTGAGATTTTAAAATTTGAGTCTACGTGGTTTATAAACAGGCCCTAACCCAGTACGCACCTCGGCACGCACTTCAAAAGTTAAGAACTTCGATAAAGAAAAAATCTAAAATATTAATATTTAACGCCAGTGAAGGTGGCGCTTTATGAATCATTTAGTTCTATTTCTTGGAAACGTTCAAAAATTACGACAAAAGTTCTACAGGGTGGCGAATTTGTGACAATGCGTGTTATTGTGTTTTTGCATAACAATACGCGAGGGGCAGTGGGGGAAGGATGCGTCGTACACACTCAGATTATTTTGCAGAAATCTGTAAATTTTTACCGAATTTTCAACAGCTGAACGTTCGGTAATCTGATTTTGCCGATTTCGGTAATAATTTACCGAAATCCGGTAATGTTTTTTACAAATAACTGTAAAATTTTACCGAAATCCGTTCAATCGCATTACCGAACGTTCAGCTGTTGAAAATTCGGTAAAACTTTACAGATTTCTGTAAAAAATCTAAGTGTGTAATTAAAGAACACCGTCCTCTTGGAGAAAAGTAAGACGATCAATTATTTTGAGAAATTTTGATGTTTATTTACAAAACTATTGTTCTCGTTGCTTTTGAACAATAAATAGCGCATCTTTTGAATTTTAAAACATGTCGACAATAATAGCACAGACAAATAGCACTAATACTTTAATCATCGAACGCTCATGTAACAGTCAACCAAATTGATTGTTAGTTGGTAGTTATTCTACCTGTGGTAAACATAGAGTTTGGCCATATGCTTAACATTTCAACAATCGCACCATCTGTTGGGCAACAGTACAAAGTGTTCTGAACATATGCCGATATTGTTTTCGCAACGATGTTTAACTTAGCAAAATGAACTGTCATCTAAGGAGTACCAAAGGAACTTTCATAACACGTTTTAATCGAACGAAACTAGTAGCAATAGAATAGGGCTCAATATCATTTGTAAACAAAGTGTTTGTTCTGAAAAAGTTTTGTATTGCCCATGCAAATTTTTAGCTCATCGTGAATGGCGAAAATTTGCACAAGGCTTTATTCTCAAATGCAACTAGGGCCCTGTATTGTTGCTCCAAATTTGTTAGATGGGAACAAATTTTGACGGCCGGGTGAAGGAAGACTTAATATATGAAAAATATTTCCCCAATCAAATATAAATTAGAAAATTTTCAGTTTTAATCCGAACAGTATTGATCAATATTTTATTCGTACATACACAGAAAAAGAAACATAACGTATCAAATATTTTATAATGTAAAGCATCGTTACCAAAATCTGTCATCTGTTAGATAACAATGGTAAGTTGATTCGATTAAGCCTGTATAAATAAATGATTAATAATTACAATGGAGGATAAACGGCATAAATGGCGGTAGTGAGCTAACGGCAAACACCAGGAAAACACAATGCGTATCTCAGGCGGCATTATTATGATCTATCAATCATATAAATTAACTGTTAAATGATTGTTTGCCAATTTATATGTTATGCTATGACTGTTTGTCTATGGTACTTTATTTTTGAAACATTAGGATCTGAAAACATCACGCCTAAACCATTTTGTAAAATTCTAGAATTTTCTTCTTTAAGCCATTTTTTAAGTCTGTTGCCTCAAATAAGCTATAATCGCAAGGTTGTTAAAAGTACTAAGAAAACAAAGAACAGACGTAAAAATTCAGGCTGGTGTTGTTTGTTTACAACAACTTATTCAATATTCTATTGTTGCCCAAAAGTTTACTTTTTCACAAAAAATGAAATATCACACGAGGAGTGCAATAATGATTTTTTGAAGAAAACTGAACACCTCTACTTTTGTGAAAAAAATCTCGCGTAATATAAATAAAGGGCTTCTCCTCGTACGTCGATTCTCTTCATAGATTTTCTCTTCTGTGAATCACGCGGCTGCAAAAGTTGAACATGTACAAACTAACAACATCTTATGTCAAACTAAGCTGCATGCAGAGCCACATAAATATTTAGTTAGCCGTGCCAAATATAAGGAGAATCAATCATCAAACATAGGCCTTTCTTGTAATGTTACGCGAGAAATAATAATGAATGTGTAAGTCGAGGCTAATAAGAGTGTAATAATACAACCAATCATCCCTCGTTTACTTTACCTTACCTTTATATTTACTTATATTGAGCATAAACGTCATATGTATCGGCGCACCTTTGTATTACTATATTCATGAATAAATCTCATTCGCTTTTAGTACTCTGAACGATAAACAAGTGTTTTTCTTTGTTCTCTCTGGCCCTCGGTAGTTCTTCGTTCGTTCCGCGTGTTTATAACCTATTGCGCCGCTCTTTAGGTTATGGGCCCAGATATGGAAGATAAAAATAAAATTGTCGCGTTTGATGGAGAGGGGTTCCATAACTGGAAGTTTCGTCTCGAGACCATGCTGGACATGCACGATTTGTTAGACTGTCTCCAACAGGAAATTGACGACATCGAAGAGCTCCGTGATGTGGAGGGTGAAACGGCAGCGGCACGTGAAAATAAAAAGAAACGAATTTTAGAGAGAAGAAAAAAAAGAGAAAAACAGCCAGCTCGAATTGGTTAAAGAGTGCCCAACACCGAAGCAGATTTGGGAAACGTCGAAAAACGTTTTCGAACGAAAGGGTGTTGCCGGTCAGCTATACGTCAGGAAGCAGCTCCTCATATTGCGCTATGTGGAGGGGGCTGGAAAGACGATGGCGGAACACCTGGTGAATTTCGATAAGTTGATCCGTGAACTTAAAGGAAGTGGTGCAAATGTCGAGGAGTCGGATGCAGTGTGTCATTTGCTGTTGACACTGCCCCCGTCATTTGATCCGGTGGTGACGGCAATTGAAACCCTTCTGGGTGGAGTCACGATGGACTTTGTAAAGAAAAGGCTTCTGGATGTGGACATGAAAAAGCGAAATCTTGATTCGGGTGGTGGAACGAGTAGCGGTCATGAAGGCGTTGCTATGGCTTCGAGCAAATACAAGAAGAAGAAGCTCAAGTGTTTTTCGTGTGGAAAGCTAGGTCACAAAAAGGCCGATTGCCGTATGGCGAAGATGAGTGATCAGAGCAGTAGAAATCCTAAAAACGATGCGGGCAAACAAAAAGCTCACGTTGGTGTTAGTGACGAGGAGCAAGAGATCGCATTTTTGATGGCGGAAAATTGTGATTTAGTGAAAGTGGGGTGGTTTATTGATTCTGGTGTCACCGATCATATGCTAAAAGACGCAAATTGGTTTTCGTCAATGCGACGACTGGAATCACCAGTGGAAATTGTGGTAGCAAACGAGCAAATGCTTCGTGCTGAATACTGCGGAGTCGTAACGCTGTATGCCGTTGTGGGTGGCACAACGAAAAAGTGTGTTGCGAGAAATGTGTTATATCTTCCGGGGCTCAGCTGCAACCTGTTTTCGGTGAAACGAGTTGCGAAGGCTGGATTGAAAGTTTGTTTTGATGGCATGAAAGCAGAAATTGTGAAGAATGGTATAGTAACCGCGGTTGGCTGGCTTAAGGGAAAGTTGTATGAACTTGACATTTACTGCAAACCTAGTGACATGGGAACTGCTAGGGTGTCTGGAAAGGTATCCAGTAGTGCGTTGTTGTGGCATCAGAGATTCGGTCATGTGGGTAGCGATAGCCTCCGTGAACTGGTAAACAATGAAATGGTTGACGGTTTACAGTTGAAGAAATTGGACGATGATATGGTGGTTTGTGAGCCGTGCTTAGCAGGTAAGATTGTTCAATTGCCGTTCACGTTAAACGAGGAAAGGCGGTCGCCTTGGCGGCTGGAATTAATCTACAGTGACGTTTGTGGTCCAATGAAGCCAGTGACATGGGACGGAAAAAGGTTTATGGTATCGTTTATAGACGATTATTCACACTTCACGGTTGTGTATCTGCTGGACTCAAAAGACCAAGTGTTTGAACGTTTTCGGGAATACGAGGCTTTAGTTACTGCTCGGTTTGATTCTAAAATTGCGAGGCTTCGTACGGATAACGGAGGTGAATACGCGAACGATGAAATGCGAGATTTTTGTCGGAAGAAAGGAATTGCTATGGAGTTTACCGAGTTTACGCCCCAACAGAAAAGCGTGTCAGAGCGAACGAACCGCACACTGATGGAACGTACCCGTACATTGTTGGCGGAGAGTGGATTCAGTAAAGAAATGTGGGGTGAGGCTGTGTACACCGCCACGTATCTAACGAATCGATGTCCAACATCAGCAGTGGAGGAGAAGAAAACTCCCTTCGAATTGTGGTATGGTAGAAAACCGGACGTGAAGAAATTACGAGTGTTTGGTAGTGCTGCGTATCTACATATTCCGAGAGAGTTACGATCGAAGTTGGACTCAAAGTGCAAAAAGTTGTATCTTGTCGGATACATGGTTAATGGCTACCGTCTTTGGGACTGTGAAAAACGGAAGATCGTAAATGAGACGTTGTGTTCGACGAAAATTCGTTGATCGGAAAACAATCCGAAGTAAATATGCGTGGCCCAAAGATGGTAGACCTAGTGACTGGAGAACTGAAAGAACAATCGGTGGTTCCCGAAGATGAATCAAACAATGATGGCAGTAGTTCTGAAGAGTTGGATTCGCATGACAATGAGGAGATCGACGAGGAGCTCAGTTCAGCTAGGCGCAGTGGACGTACTCGGCGTGAGCCAGCGTGGTTCGACTGTTATGAAATGACGTGCGGCTTGGCGATGTGCGCTGAAGATTATGTTGAGGATCTGCCAACTACAATTGAGGGCCTGAAGCAGCGCAGTGATTGGCCGCGTTGGCAACCTGCAGTTGCTGAAGAAATGGAGTCGTTGGTAAAGAACAAAACCTGGACGCTGACATCATTACCAACAGGTAGGAACTTGATAGATAGCAAATGGGTTTTCAAAATAAAGAGGAACGAGTCTGGTGAAATCGAACGGTACAAGGCCCGTCTGGTAGCGAGAGGTTTTTCACAACGTAAAGGGTTTGATTATGACGATACTTACTCTCCTGTTGCAAAGCTCACTACATTGCGTACATTCCTGGCTATTGTAAACTGCAATGGTATGTATCTTCATCAACTCGATGTGAAGGCGGCGTTCTTGAATGGAACCATCGAAGAGGAAATTTTTATGCGCTTGCCGGACGAATTTGGAGCTGGTTCGCTTGTGGCTATGTTGAAAAAATCACTATATGGCCTTAAACAAGCGTCAAGAGCATGGAATGCTAGATTCCACGATTTCGTAATTGGTTTGGGATTTAAGCGTAGTCAAGCAGACAATTGCTTGTATATTGCGAACATTCAAGGCGAGACTGTCATTGTTATCATTTACGTGGATGATATACTAACAGCTTGTCATTCACTGCATATCTTGGTCAACATTAAAAGGACATTTGGCGACGAGTTTGAGATGAAGGATTTAAAGGAAGCACATTTTTGGGATTGAAGGTGTTTTAAAAATCAGTCAGAGACAGTATCTGAAAACTCTTTTGAACCGTTTCGGTATGGCTGACAGCAAACCTGTTAAAACACCGTTAGCTACTGGATTACAGCTAGAAAAATGTGTTGATGCGACAAAGTTCACCCACAACCCTTATAAAGAACTTGTAGGCTGTTTGATGTATGTCACAGTCACTTCAAGACCGGACTGTATAGCAGTAAATTATTTCAGCGGGTTCCAGAGCTGCGCTACCGATGAACACTACTTTCATCTCAAACGTGTTTTACGGTATATACAGGGAACTCTTGACATAAAATTAATATATCGCAGGAGCCAGGAGGCAATGCTACTAGAAGAATTCGCCGACGCTGATTGGGCAGGAGATATCGTTGACCGCAAGTCTGTGTCAGGATGCGTATTCATGGTACGTGGGGCTACGGTGTCATGGTCCACAAGAAAGCAAGTGTCCGTGGCGTTGTCATCGGCTGAAGCTGAATACTGTTCTCTCACCTTGGCGGTCACCGAAGCAATCTGGTTAAGAGGCTTGCTCCGAGAGCTGGGAGAACGTGTTGCTGATCCAACGGTAATATACGAAGACAACCAGGCGTGTATTCGTATGGCAGAGAACGATAAGCCGAGTAGGCGAATGAAACACGTAGATGTGCGTTTTCATTTTGTGAAAAACGAGATAGCTTCTGGAACTATTCGTCTATTGTACGTGCCATCGGAGGATCAAATAGCAGATGTTCTGACAAAGGGGCTGCCTAGATTCCAATTCGAAAAATTACGAGATTTGCTCTGATTATTGGCTTGAGGGGGGGTAATAAGAGTGTAATAATACAACCAATCATCCCTCGTTTACTTTACCTTGCCTTTATATATACTTATATTGAGCATAAACGTCATATGTATCGGCGCACCTTTGTATTACTATATTCATGAATAAATCTCATTCGCTTTTAGTACTCTGAACGATAAACAAGTGTTTTTCTTTGTTCTCTCTGGCCCTCGGTAGTTAATCGTTCGTTCCGCGTGTTTATAACCTATTGCGCCGCTCTTTAGAGGCGCCCACAGATGTGGCAGAAGTGTGGCATCTGCTAGTATGTAAAGCATCTAGTCGACGTTTGCCTTCCGCTATACGACATTGAGTCGATGTATTGTCAATGATGTTTTTTTATGTTTTAAAAATGTAAACTCTGGACTTTTACTTGGTAGACATGTTTAGTAATAACATCGAGGAATTTCAGCCGTTACTTCAGAAAATAGTCTTCAAAGTGTGTCATTTAGTATATAAAACAAACCTCAACTTCAGGAATAAAGCTCATTTGGGACTCCTTCAGGGATGGACGCCACTTTCCTTTTACTCGGTAGTTCGTCGGAAGAATGATGGGAAGAAAGGTACACAATAAATAGTTTTAGTAATCGGCATCAGCGGTTTCGACATACTGTTTATATCGCTCTTGATGTACTCTTTGCATTCCAGCTTTCGCTATATGATTTTGGAGCTGGAAGCAAAGCAAAGCAAATAAAATTTTTTAGTTGCATCGGGGTACAGGCGATCAAAATCAGAAGATTCTTATTATCACAAATATCATAAAATCTGTAGTTACCAAGATGCCTCCTTTTGCATCTTGATTAATTGGAAACAAATGAAATATGGCACTCAAATCCTTCTCGATTCGAATCTGCTCTTGCACTTGACTGAAGCATTCGTCTCATTGCTTCTGTACATAATCGAGTGGACTGCGTCCATGCACCAACCAGTCCTGTGCTTGTTTATGAGCTTCAACATTTTCGGCGTTCTCCGACATGTTTCCTAATGCGCTTTGTGTTCCAGATGTTCCAGGTTTATCCATTTATTTTTCTGAAGATTTTGAGACACGGAAACCCAGTGCTTTCAATTCAACGTTTTTCCTTTTAATAAATTTGCCACAAGGCGGAACTCGCTCTCCGTCACAATCAATATAGCTTGATCGATTATAAGTTTCCTAGAAAAATATATGATGGTGATGCACGTTATTCATAATAATATTTTAAAAGAATGCTCACCGGTTTTTCGCTCGGAAACAACTCAACGATCTTTGCTGTCATAGTTCGGTAAAATCTGCTGCCCAAGGATATTTTCAAGTTCAAGGCATCAAGTAATACCAGTTTTACGAGTTCATTTTGCATCGAATTGGACAGCTGATTATGAGCATTATAAAAAGACAAAATAGACCTTTCTTCTGGCCGACTTTGCAAATAATCGCAGAAACTTTTGAACTGCATATTCAATAGGTTTTGGTTATTTAATATTAGAACAAGCACGACTACATAAAAAGATCATTGTACCCACCTTTTGGTAAACATGATATTCAGCAATGTCGTAGGATTCCTCAGGGATCGAAGAGTTTTCGGAGGCAAACATTTTTTTCTATGGATCATTAGTTTTTATTGTTGTTACCTAACTGTATAGTGTAATGTACAAACCTGATCGGCTAAGAGTTTTCTGAAAATAATCCGATGACTTATGATGTGGCAAAACAGATTGATATCATCCCGGTCTATAGGCTAGTATGCAGCTCAAAAGTAATGTGTATTAGGATAGGACAAGTAATGGTCAAGAAATGCTTTTACTCTCCGAATAACGTATTATGGTTTCAGTAGTAAATCGAATTTCTCGACTAGCGACAATCGATTTTACTCTCGTTCTGTACGTTATACCTAATGTCGGAAGTAGTGCGCTGTATGACGCATCAGAAGCACCGTAGAGCGCACTAATTCCGACATTAGGTATAACGTACAGAACGAGAGTAAAATCGATTGTCGCTAGTCGATAAATTCGATATTCAACTGAAACCATAATACCTTCTATGCAGCTGAAAAGGAGGACAAACTTCGTAACGTTACACACTTAGATTTTTTTACAGAAATCTGTAATGTTTTACCGAATTCTCAACAGCTGAACGTTCGGTAATCCGATTTCACGGATTTCGGTGAAATTTTACAGAAATCTGTAAAAAATTTACCAGATTTTGGTAAAATTTTACCGAAATCCGTAAAATCGGATTACCGAACGTTCAGCTGTTGAGAATTCGGTAAAACTTTACAGACTTCTGTAAAATAATCTTAGTGTGTAGTAACGTCTGACCAGGTAATCTGAATGGTGCTGTCACTTTTCCTTGCGGAACAATATTCCTTTGGATTATTCCGCAAGAGAAACTGACGTTTCACCCATAATGAAGCAGTTATCAAAATTACTTCTTTAAAAATGGCAAAAATAACTTCAAGTCTTTACTTCTCAGCTGCATACTAGGTTTATTTCGGAAAACATCTGTCTGCTTTTAATTCCATGTACATTTATAAGAATTTCACAGTAGTTTCCAAGCCCTTTTGATGCTAGAAATTCCTCAAAAGAATTTGGTTCATCAATGGTTGCATCTTGAGGAGGTAATGTATCTCCTTCATCAATAAAAACATAATGAATGTTCTGATCATTTTTCCCGGCGTTGCAGTCACTTTGATCAAATATTTCAAATGGTTGTTCTACCGCTTCAGTTGAAATGTTTTCTGGTAATGGTTCAACGGATACTTGCCTTGAAGGCTGGGCTACAATGGGGAGCGCAACGGCGCGATGCGGCAGTTTTTGATATAAAATATATGGATTAACTGTAAAAAGTTGCCGCAACGCGTTGCTGCGCTCCTCATTGTCGCTGGGCCTTCACTTGTCTGCAATTGGCGCAGCAGCAAAGCAATAATTTTTTGTATAGTCGGCATTTTAAAACTTTCATTCTCGTTTACAATACCTCACAACAATGACTGACTAGAGTTTTTGCAAGCGTTATAATAAAATGACAGTTCATGAACAACTTTCACGAAAACAGGAACAAAATCACGCAAATGGATTTAAGAGTTCACGTTTTTATGATCGAGGATCATGATTCCCAGTGATTTTTATTGAGTTACAAAATGCCAAACAGACATGAATTGAGTTCACGGCATCGTGATTCTTTTCATGAAAATAGGTTTTAAGGAATCACATTTATGAGTATAAAGTCACATATTTAAGATTTATGTTAGTTCACGATGTCGTGATGTTTTGTTCTGGAATATGAGAACGGTTTTATTCCGTGTACTATAAGCTGCACGTCTATGTTTTTCCTTGAATTGGTCCCCAGTGTGAATGTCTGTTGTCTTGATTGGTTTAGTCGCAGTTGTTTTCGCCGCAGTTGTTTTCGCCGCAGGTACTTCCACCATAAACTGTTGTATCGTTGGTCGATTTTTAAGCAAACGACTCAGTTTCGAACCGTCTTAGGCCAAGTGGATGGCCCCTATGACTCAATGTCGGAGTCGAAGAATAGTAAACAGAAAGAGTGATGCAGCGTGGAGAAATCGAAAGTAAGTAGTAACCTGAAAATAGATGTGATGAGGGAAGTAATGTTGATTTCTGCTGTGGTGAGAACATCTGTGTGACGGTCGATCCTTGTTAGAAGAAATTTTTGTAGAAAATTGGTGCATTGTTGGGAAGGCTTCTTCATAGGATTCGGGGAAGCTTGAGTTGCACGAACAACCCCAATGGAAAACGTACAACAAATTTACCGTATTTATAAGGAAATTTGCTCAAAAACACGCAAAATATATAATATGGAAGAACTTTAGCGACTTGATGGTACGAAAGATCGTTAAAGAAGATAACGGACCGAAGTTGAGGGCACGGAAAAAACACTAGCATGATAACCAATCGCATCCGGGAGTTACAAGTCGAGCGATGTAGCATCAAAACGTGTATCTGACCAAGCATCCTGTTAGCATTTTGGTGTTTGGATTGGTGGCTTCCGATGGCAACAACAATGAACCCGGTGTTCATTCCAGACGGCGGCCTGCTGCCATCAAGATATTCCTAAATGATTAGACCAAGAAAATGGTCATATGTAAAAATTAAATCCGTCTTTGAAGAACACTCAACACTCATTACATGATTACATAATAGAAAATGTATGATTTGGAAACTCAGCCACTGTCAAAGATTGATCAACCTTCACACATTTCAGATGTGCAAGATGTTTACTAATGTTTCCCAAGTAACAAATTCAATTTTAAGGTACACTTGAAGAAGTTTTCAAGACTCATTTGATAAAACCACGCATAAAACTAGATATTCTACATAACATCGATAAAACAGCCATAATACCCTCTTAAGTTCCAAAAGGCCCATACTACAGGAGGTTCTCAAGACTATTTCCCAAGGTTCGCTTAAAACTTGATAGTTTTATCGGTACATACTTGTAATGACATTCAAGACATACTTAAAACTATGATAAATCTACCACAAGTTATAATAGTTTTATGATTTTCCTCTTTAAGAACACTTCCAGTCCGTCACAAATATGCTTCGAAGATTCCATTTTTCGATTCGTTCTGATGAATGGCGATTTTTTTTTGTTTATGGTTGAGTGGAAGCTACTATAATTCTCTTCCAAAGTGGATACGTATGTAAATTAATTGTTAAATTGACCATAAATGCATCTGTTTTTTGCCTGCCATTGATGAATTCTTCATGCGACATTCATTTTATTGGTGTTTTATAACATAAAAGTTCGAAAATTTTAACGCGCCTCTGAATTATTGCTAGAACATTGACTTATTTAAAATATAAAAAAAATAGTTGAAAATTCAACAATTAGGTGACAAGGCTGATAAATTGTTAGATCTTGAATAAATTGTGTCTACAATCCATTTTATGTTTCAAAATGAATTTTAAACAGCATTGTTTGTTCGTACCATTGGAAAAATTAGAGTTTTGTTGCATACTTATGAAAATGGCTACCGTTCCGAGGGAATCCAGAATAGCCACGCTCGCCATTTTTACAATGGTTTTATCTAAAACTACCATAAAACGCAAATAATACCTATATTTCTTACACAAGACTAACAAGATTTTTTGAGGAGTGCGATAAGTTCATCTTTATTTGTTCTACTCTTGAAAAAGATGAGTTACGCTTGAATAAAACTTGTTTGAATTGCTCAACGTAAACAAGTCTCTCGTAAGATAGCCATAAAATCAGCGTGAAAAAGGCACATCATAAACAAAGAAAATGTGACGGTGCAAATCAAAAGTGCCTATGCATAATTGTTGTTCTTAGTCATAATAACAGCTTATAATTTAATATTTTTAATCACCAGCGTTAGTCGATAGAAAAAAACAAAAACAAAAATTAAACTTGAATATGCTAACAATGGTTTTGGGAAAAATAACAGATAATTTATATTGCCTGGAAGGCGGAAACATCAGTTGAGTGAAAAATGATTTTTCCTCTTGATCTATATGCTATAGCTATAGGTTTATAAACCTAACGTCGGATGAAGTGCGCTGTGTAGTAGATCACTGAGCAATTCCAACGCACCACCTCCTACACCTAACGGTGGTGGACATACGATAACGCATGGCGATAATCCATTGCCTGGGACGTTAGGTTTAACTTGCACAACTGGCATAAAATCAATAATCATGAGTTATGATTTTCGGTTTACAACTGGCGACACACTGCACCATTTAATTCGATTTGTTACAAAAAAATAGGACGCATAACGCATAGACCCTTCTGATAAGTTAGTCTCAGTAGGCTGCAATTCCAATGGAATCTAGCGATGGAAAAAAGGTCGTTGGTGGCTGAGATGAAGGAGTATTAAATATATTGGATAGGTTTTTATTGAATTTCCGCTTGAACGATCCACTATTTTATATTTTCTTTCACCTATGGGCGTCCATTGTCCAGTTTGTTTATTTTTCACATAATGTTCTTTCTCAAGAGTATGTGCTGTTATTTGAAACCAGATGGTTCTAAGAGCGTTTTATGGCAGCATTTTCAAGAAACATTCACCTTGAAGAAGAATGTCATAAAACCTTCTCAAAACTTTTATCAGGTTTTATGAAAGTCGCAAAACGATGTCTTGAGAGTGGACTCAAGTATCTTATAAAATCACTTATAAGGTGAATTACACTTATAAATGATATAGTTAAAAATTTTTGAGGGTTTCTTCAAGTGTTCTTTAAGCACTCTTAAGAACTGTTAATCAATTAAAACCACCTTAACTTGTAAAATGCCCTGATAAAACCAGATGATCTCCATAGTGCTTTGATAAAACTACCATCAAACATGAATAATACCAATTTGCATATGAATTGTTACTTGGGTTATCTCAGAGATGAAATGAGTCAGTCATTCCATGGGTTGGACGATATAATATCCATAAATTTGCTAATACCACTATGTTCCGTGTGATAAAAACCTTTAAAGAGCATTTGACTGTCAAACGGAAGGAAGGAAGTTGTGGCAAAAGTAGCCCGGTTGATTCCAAGATGGCCAAGAAGGTCGTAGGCAGTGTTGCCACATGTACAGATTTATCTGGAAAGGTACAGATTTTTTCAATTTTTTTGGTACAGATTCTGATTACAGATTTTTGTGTACAAATGGGTACAGATTTTATGGGAGCCGAAATTGTTAAATTCAAACACTTTTTCTCTTTATTACGACACGCAAAAAATGACTTTTTGTAACCCCCCTTGTCACGTTTGTTGTATGGACTTTCAATTTTTTAGGCGGTTGAAAACAACGAATCATTCAATTCAATATATAAGCTAGCAGATATTCTTCGGACCATTGATCCGAATTAGAAGGTGCTGGCCAAAAATAAGCTCGGGAGAACAAAAACAACTACTATTGTTGGTGGAGTGATAACAGAGGAGCAGCATGCCGAACTGATAGCGAAGATAAGGGAACATAATTTCTCGCTGATTGTCGATGAGTCTATGGACATGAAGGCTACCAAGACTCTTGTAATCGTGGTGAGAATTTGCGACATTCAGGTACGAATGTAGGCGACATTCAGGTACGTGATGCTGCTGATCATAAAAGTGTATATAATGCAATTGTTGACCAGTTCCGTATAGACGGCATTCCTTACAAGGATCACTTGAAAGGTTTTGCGTCGGATGGTGCGGCAGTTATGATGGGTGTCCCAAACTCAGTTATGAAGTAAAAAGCTGACTGCCCTGATTTAGTTATCATCAAATGCACCTGCCATTCGCTAGCACTATGTGCCAGCTATGCTTGCGAGAAAATTCTTGGCTAACTTGAGCATTTACTGAATTATACTTATTTCGAACAGTCCGAAAAGAACAAACTAATTTGAAATGATTCAAAAAATACTTAGGCGTTGAAACACCTGAAAATGTTACATCCATCGGCTTCGCGCCACAGGACTGAAGCGACTGTCATCCACGAACAACAATCGTGAAGCCGAAAATTTGGTGCTGCGTGTGGTGCTAATTTGACAGCTCGGTTTTCTTAAAGGCAGTAAACACAATATACGCGGAGGAAGTTGGCGTAATTTTCGTTAATTTGATTCGAGAATGAAGCCTTCCGTGTTGTACTTAGTGCAGTGATTATCACAACGATAGTATTTTTTCATTGTTCATTAGCCAGTTATAATAATGTTTTATCTACATTACTGATACTAGTAGGTTGATAGAAGAAATATTATAAGGAATTATAATCCACTGTGAACCGAGCTTAAAATGTTCAAATCGTCACTAGCACCACACCAAAAGTAGCAGGCTTCAAGAACTAACGCCTGCTTCAGTCCTCTGCTTCGCGCTGGCTGTCCTTCGAGGTGGTAATCAAAAGGTGTATCGCCAGATTCTCGGAGTTCATTTTATTTGTCACGTTTCAGCACAACGTAAACAAAAATCAGACAGCATAGTGAATACTGGTACGATCATAGTTGCAGAAAACGTTGCAAAAAACGTTGCAGAAAATGTGCAGGACTGGTGGGCAAAAATCGGCTGCCTGAAAAGAATAGATGCTTTTCATGCATTTCTAGCGCTTTGATCTTTTGTTGTTAATATTCTTACGATCCTCAGTCCTCAGCAACTTTTGAGTGGATTTTTTCCCAATATATTCCTGGTGCAGTTGAAAACCAGAATATAGCAGTCGCGCCAATCGCCAATCGCGACCGTAAATATTCCGGTTTTCAACTGTACCCGGAATAACAACAATAAAACGAAACTCTGAAACCGACAAAGCAACGACACAATTAAGGCGATCCTTAAATCGAAAAACTTGATTAATCTACGGGAAGGTAGTTCAAAACTGGTTCCAACAGAAAGTATGCAGTCGAAATTTTGTAAAACAATATACAAACATCATCAAACGAACGATAAATAACGTGGCAATATGTTATTTTAAGCTTTTGCTGTAATATTTGAAGTTAATAAATCAGAATGGCGTAAAATAAAAATTAATTTGTTGATATTCAATGGTACAGATTTTGGTACAGATTTTTTTGAGTAGTAGTACAGACGAAAAAGATTTTTCAAACATCAAGTACAGATGAAGATGCGGCAACACTGGTCGTAGCAGAATTCAAGCACTGGCTAAATATTTTGATTTAAAATGGCGCAAGATAATCGAAGTTGTGGATCTATTTTGCCCAGATAACCATGAAACATTCTGAACTACAGAGTGTTCAATAAGTTCGAATACAACTTTTCATCGTAGTGTAGGTGCTAGCCATGTGCATTACGTGTATTGGTATTGGTGTCAGCTTTAGCCTCATATATCGACTAACAGGCGTACACGGTGTCGATTTGCTGTCATTTGTTGTTTGTTTACCGCGCACGATGAAGGAGCACCGCAACGTCGTAGTAATGTTGGTTGCGAGAGGTGAGTTACACGGCGACATTTTCCGGCGATTGAAATCCCACGAGGTAAAGCGGAATTTCATCTATCCGTCGGTTTTCGGTTTCCACCGTTCGTCGGTACTGGGATACATGCTCGGGCAAGGACCGTGCGAGATCCGGGCGGCGCGTTCGGCGGTGGTGAGAAAGTGGGTTCGTCAAAACACAAACCGCTCGATCCGGGAAACCGCTGCTGCCCTGGATGTGTCGAACGGGACTGTCCACACCGTCTTGACGAAGAACCTGGGATACAATCTTTACGAGAAACGCAAGGTTCACGGGGTAACGCAGGCTACAACGAAGAAGAGGCTCGACAGAGCCAAACTGATACTTTTGCGGCATGCAGGTCAGGAGTTCGTGTTTTTTGATGAGGAGCTCTTTGTCTTGCAGCAGCTGCACAATATCCAGAATGATCGGCTGTGAGTGCCAGCGTTGGCCAGCATCTCACCGTCCCATATAAACATCCCGCGGTTCCAGAGTGCCACATCGGTGATAGTTTAGGGGCCGTATCGAGGCGTGGGAATCTCCCCGCCGCGCACTATAAGACCGAGGTTCTAGAAAAAATTGTGGCCCCGGCACTTTGGGACCTCTACGACCTTTCTTCTTTCAACAAAAATGGCTCACCGGCCCACACGGCGAATATCGTCCAAGCGTGGTGTCGGGAAAATTTGACTGATTTTTTCGATGAGATTTTCCTCGGACCTTTGTCCACTGGACTATTATGTAGGGTCGTCCATGCTGACCAAGCAGAGCGAACATCAAATGAGAACTTTGGACCAAGTTAAGAAGCGCTGTAATGGTGTTACAAGTTAAAGAAAATAAACTAAGTTAAGATTGTTAAAAACAAAATAATTAAAGCCTACCCTATTATTCGGAACTCTCTTCACTTGAGCAATTAACTTTTCCAGTCTCTGGATCTATACCGGTTAGAATGTCAGAAGAAGGAGACCAAAGAATAAGTGGTTGGGAGAGTTAAGCCCCCGGATAAACTCGTCCAAACGGTGATGGTCCTGAACCTCCACAAGAGAGGCTTCGGATCGCTATCGAGCCAAGACTTACCAATTAGATTCGTATTAAATCTACGGTGCTGAAGTCGAAAGGTTGAAGTGCAGTCAAGTCGGCAGTTAAAAGCCGTTAACTTAAAGCAAGTAGGAATCTATATATATATAAAAATGAAATGCTGTCCGTTCGTGACAGCATAACTCACGAACGACACGATGGATTTACCTGATTTCTTTTTTGTTTGATTTGCCTTGGTTTCCAACAGGTTTATATAAAGAAAAAATTGGAAAAATTCACTGGAAAATGAAAAAAAAAATCATAAAAACTATAATGTAATTTTGTATGAGAATATCATAATATGCTAGACAGCAAGACCATTTGTCGATTTGTAAAGAGGAATCGTTGAAAACTATTATAATGGCTTCGTAATTAACATAAAAAAGAGTACGAGAGAGGAGAGAATCACTTTACTTTTGTTACTTAGCACCTTTTGAAAAGATATATAACAAATGATAATACACTGAAGTCGCTTATTTCGCAATTTTTCACGGGGTTGTCGGAATTTGACGTGGTTTGCGTAAAAAATACGCGGTTTTCATTATTCACGCAAGATCAAAAACGCGTCTCAAACCTAACTTTTCTCGCTTTTTACTAAGGTTTTGTAAATTACGGGTTTTTACGCGGATCCAGGAATTCACTCGGTGTTTAAGTAGTTTTTTTTCCATCGCACTCATTCCTGTCTAAAAAGTAACTTCAGTGTAAACGATTTATAGCGTGTAGATGCACGTATAAACTGGAACGTTTGTATTGGTGACACTTCGCAGCGAGATGTAAATTCTCGATCAACAATAGAATAGGGCCTATCAACATTTGTTAACAAACATTTCTGAGCCCGTTTTCTCTTAAGCCATAGGCCACCCACGCAAACCAATACCATAATCATGTAGGGAAAATATTCTCTATACGATGATGCTACAAATTTGCGTGTGTAGGCTATGGCTTGCGAGAAAAAAAGCCTCAGAAGTATATGTTTACAAATGTTGATAGGTCCTATTCTATTGTTGGTCAAGAATTGGAGTGAAGGTCTATGGAAAGTGAAGTCGAATGTGGTAAATGTTAATGTGTAATTACGTTTTTGGTTACATTAGTATCGTTCACCGTGAGATAAATAGTGCATCAGGAAGGTAAAAACGACGTTATACTAAAAATTAAAATGAAACTAATTAATATGCGATTTCAGGTCATTTCAATTAGTATTGTTGTACAATGCCTCCAACTAGACAGAATAATATCGGTCGGCTGCTAGCTCAGCAAACTCTCGAATGAGACAAAGCGACGATCAGCGTGCAACTCGAAATGAATTGGATCGACAATGGATTTCACGGGCTCGAATGATGTTGTGTGAAGAAGAAAGCAGCTCAAAATACAAGCGATAATGTTAGAAAGAAGTGTAATCGGCAAGTATCAGAAAGATCTGGTAACAATCGTGCCCAACATAACCCTAAAAATCGATTAGGAAGGCATTCCAACAAATCTTCAACGTGCTGCTTTTGGTTGATGACTATGCGAAAACATCAGTCGCCATTGGATTAATGAGTGTAGTTTGTTATCATTTCAATGCATTGAAGTTCCCAAATGAAACACCAGAGCCTTTGCGCTCATTGGTGTCTGGATCAGGAAGTGGTTCTAAACATTTTCTGCAGAACATCCAGAGTTATAATGATTGTTTTCAAATGACGTCGTTTGGCGCAACGCACATAATAATATTTAAAAGTTTTCGTGGACATTGAACCTTACAGAGTTTTAAAATTAATATATTATAAATTTGTGAAACCGTCTACGTTACATGTCAAATTTACCAACAACCGAGTTCAATGTTACCACCGACGAACATAAATTTCTATAGATTTATTTCAAGGGAAATTCACTCGGCAACATTATTCCACCATGAAGCGGGACATTGTACAACAATTGCAAGCGATGCTCATGAGCCCAATGGATTGATTCAAATGTTCAAGACTACTCTAGATCGAATGCCAGCTAACAACTATAAGCTTGCGATTCAAGCTAAAACCTTCTTCAATTTTCCAATAAGTATTTTAATTGTATGCAGGACAACGTCTGCCGGGTCAGCTAGTAGGAAAATAAAAAACGTGTTAAGTCATCAATAGGCACCCTAAATAGGTTAAAACGAAGAGATTCATAAATTATTCCACTAGCCATTATTTAAAACAAGTTTCCACAGTGAAAGTCATTTTAATGTTAAAACAGTGAAGTGAGACAGAACCGTGTGTACCAAAGAAAATTGTGTAAGGTTATTGGATGAATGGTATAGCCAGTGGTGGTAAATGTACTGTATTTTAATATTTACATTTTGAAATTTGACATTTTTCATTACGACCAAATTGAACACACGCAATAGCGAACCGTCGTAGGAGAAATCTTATATAACATTTCTGTACCGTTTCCTCTAGGCGACTAAACATTTTTGTTGTCTCCGATGGTTTAAAAAAATTTGCGACATAGACTTATGTCTCAGAAGGCTTATTACTGCATACATATGATGTTTATTATATGGAATCAATTCATAAGAATAACAAACAACTTTTTATCGAAAATACCCAAATAAGTGCGTTTTTAATCAAGCTATCATAAACAGTCACAACCCATTTCTAATCTGTTTAAAACTGTCGGCAGAATTAAAGAGAAATTTTTCTTTTTCCATCTTCTTCCCCGCGTTCGCTCGACCTCGAACTGTGTGAGCCACGAATTTAGCAGCGATCGAATGGTGTGTGTGTGTGTGTTTTTTTTTTTTAGACGGGATGGAAAATCTGCAACCAGACACCTGAAGAACTCAGGGTGTGGGGATGAGGGTGCCAACTCCTCGACCAACTAAAAACCCACCTTAAGCCCCGGCCCTCCCCGGAACCACCTTTCGGTATTACTTCGGGAAGGGGGCTCTTGTGCTTATTCAGCACCCACTATGTCTAACTACTTAGGGCTTTAGTAGTTATGTGGTCCCTGCGACCTGCCTTCGCCATTTTTGTTGGAGATCGAGGACGATCTGGCCCGCCGTACCTAAGTATAGACAGGGCGACGCTGGCCAGGAGTTAACGCTTACTCCCTTGCACCGCCGAGCTATTCGACATCATGCGGGATAATGCCGATATAGCCATTGAGGCTTTCTTGCAAGCGTAATCGACGTGACTGACAAAGGACAGTTTATCGTCGATCATGACCCCAAGATACCTCAAGAACCTCTTTGATTCTACTGTGCAGTTACCTGCACTGATCGTCGCATGTTGCTCCAACTTCTTATTGTTCACCACCGTGATCTCAGTCTTATGGTGGGCTAGCTCCAATTGCCTGGAGCTCATCCATCTCCCCACAATGCCAATGGAAAGTGAGGCCGTTAACTCGACCTCTTCGATGGATTCACCACATATCTCTAGGGCGATGTCGTTTGCGAACCCGACAATCTTTACCCCGCTCGGGAACTCAAGTCGCAGTACATCGTCGTACATCGTGTTCCATAGCGCCGGACCCAGGATCGAACCTTGCGGGACGCCTGCGGTGATCTGTACACGTTTCTAGCCTGCCTCTGTATTATATACCAGTACACGATTCTGGAAGTAGCTTCCGAGAATCTTGTACAGGTACCCAGGAACCTGTAGGCGCTGGAGCGAGTCGGCGATAGCCACCCAACTGGCGCTATTGAATGCGTTTCTCACGTCAAGGGTGACCACTACACAGTAGCGTACTCCTCGCCTCTTGTGCTGGATTGCCACCTCAGCCGTCTTGGTGACGGACAGGATGGCATCCACCGTTGACTTCCCTTTGCGGAAGCCAAACTGATTGTTAGACAGACTGCCGCACCTTACCCGCTGTATCCAACAGACATATAGGTCTATATGCCGATGGATCTCCTGGTGGCTTCCCTGTCTTTGGTAGCAACACAAGGTTCTGAATTTTCCAGGCGTCCGGGAAGACGCGTTCGTCCAGACACTTTTGCATCACCACCCTGAACATTCCGGGATCCAGCAAGATAGCCGTCTTGATGGCCGGGTTCAGGATACCATCAGGTCCCGGCGCTTTGTTCACCTTTAGCGACTTTGCTATCGCAATGAGTTCGTCATTCGTCACCGTCGCCTCGTCGCCGGCCCCCGTTGTGCCATTATCAATGCCCACGTGGTCACGAGTGTTCGGCGGAGCCGTCCATCCTTCCGTTGCTATGACAGCGTTAAGGTCTAGGATACTGGAACGCTGGTCATGGGACAAATCTACGGCGGCGGGGGGCCATGGACTCGGGTTGTGGCTCGGAAAGAGTTTCCCAACGATCACCTGCAGCAGCTCTGATGAACGCTCGGTTGAAGCCGCCAATTCTCTGGTTTTGGCCATTACTACCCGATAGGCGTCACCCCACGGGTTCGCATTGGCCCTCTGACACAGACCTTCGAAGCAGGCTCACTTGCTGGTCTTTATCTCCCTCTTTAGTGTGGCCTTCGCGGCGACTAGCGCCCCTCTACGCTCGATTCTCTCGCCGTCTGACCGCGCTCTCTGCACCCTCCGTCTTGCGTGGAGGCATGTTCTTCGGAGGTCAGCAATCGACTCCGTCTACCAATATACCGACGATCTTCCATTCCTCAGTTTGACTTCCCTCGGCATGGTTGCATCGCACGCTCGTGTAAGAGTCATAACGAGTCGTTTGCCGCAAGGTTCCTGGGTTTCACGTAAATTCCGTTCCCTCTCAAGCGCCTCTTTAAAAGTCTCGACATCAAAGTAGGACGTCCTCCATCTGCGGGCGAATGGAGTGGATGCTCCTCCTTCCGCACGCTGCCTTGTATTGTGGACGATACAATATCGAACCGCCAAGTGGTCGCTATGGGTGTAGCCATCATCCACCCTCCAATTGCTTATCAGCCCAGGACTGCTGAATGTTATATCGATGATCGATTCCGCTCCGTTTCTATGGTAGGTACTCTTGGTACCCACATTGGCTAGGTCTACGTTGAGCCTAGCCAAGGCCTCCAGAAGTATTTGGCCCCTAGTGTTGGTAAGGCGGCTCCCCCACTCGAGCGCCCAAGCGTTGAAGTCCCCCGCTATTACCAACGGGGTCAGGTCAGTTAGCTCCGTTGTCATCCGATCTAGTATATTGGTAAAGTGTTCGTTCGACCTTCTTGGCGGTGCGTAGCAGCTGCAGAAGAACACTCCATTCACTTTTACAACCGCAATGCCTTCGTTTTCACTTACAACACTTCAGCGATTCTACGATCTCATTCAATTCTCGTTTTTCTTCAGAGGTTAGATCGTGTTCCGCTGACACTGTGGTCACGTTTTCGTTCGTCGTCTCCTCAACAACTGGTAGTTATAAGCTGATGTCTTCTATTGTCTCTGATTCTGGTATCTAGGACTCTTTCTTCCTAATTATGAATGCGATTTCTTCCTCGATATCTCTCTACAAAATTAATCGATGACTCCATACTGTTCACTTCTAGGACACGAACATCGCCTTTGTCTGTAATCGCCGGAGTGATGTTGAAGGCTTCCCAAAAGTCAATTCCTAAGATTAGTTCTCGAGAAATCTGAGCAACCAGTAGCACTTTAACTGCACCAGTCCTTAAGCGCTGTGTTAAGTGTGTTTTGTGTTTAATTAATTTTTTTTCCAGTTCAGCCCTTGGGGCATTGTTAGTTTTAAAATTTGATAACCTACCTAATCTTCAACTAAAACTACAATTGGAAAATCCTAGGGGTGGGGAACCAGATTCCGGATGATCTGGTGATGCGATGTCAGGCAGTGTGCCCTGTACCGATTGATAGACTCACTAAAGCGATCGTCGAGCATTTTTATCTCGGCCAGACGGTGGACCTCAGATGTTCTTGTTCTCGGAGGGGTGTTCAGGATCATCCTGAGGAACTTATTTTGAACACGCTGAAGCTTCATGTGATGTGTTTTTGCGCAACTCTCCCAGATTGGCATGCCGTACTCGATGACTGGAAGTATGATTTGCTTCTAGACAGCAAGCTTGTTTTTAAGGGATAATGTAGACCTTCTGTTGATCAATGGGTACAGTAACTTCAACAGAACGTTACACTTTGTGACAGTTTTGTCAACCTGCTCCCTGAAAATAAGCTTGCTGTCTAATGTAACGCCGAGATAGACAACTGATTTGGCCCATTCCACTGTTGTGTTTTTTAGGCTTATTTTACAATCCTCAGGCGGAACAAGTTTCGGAGAGTTGGAGTGTGGAAATAGGATGACCTTGGTCTTCGCCGCATTGATACAGATCTTCCATTCGGTAAAATATTCAGACAGAACATTCAGGCTTCTCTGCAGTTTCGCTGTAAGCGCTCTTATTACCCTACCATTGTGGACGACTGCGGTATCATCGGCGAAAAACGACAGAGATCCATTTTCAGGGATCGGGGGTATGTCCGAGGTGAATAGATTGAACAGAAGTGGACCTAGTATACTTCCCTGCGGAACACCGGTGGAAATCTCCTGTGCATCGGAAACTGCACCTTGCAGCGAAACACGGAATGTCCTGTCCGACAGATAATTTTTAATTATCTTCACCAGAAAGATGGGAAGATTGTATCGATGCAGCTTGTACACCAAGCCATCATGCCACACGTTATCAAAGGCCTTCTCGATGTCGAGAAGTGCCATGGCAGATGATTTTGAAACAGACTTGTTCTGTCTGAGGATGTTACTGACTCGGTTAAGTTGGTGAATAGTCGACCGACCACGTAGGAAGCCAAATTGCTGGTCGAGCAAGATGTTCAGCCGACGGTAGATCGCTTTTTCAAACAGCTTGGATAATCCTCAGAGAAGGCTGATGGGCCTATAGCTCATGGAACATGAAGGATCTTTTCCAGGTTTCTGGATGGGAATGACTTTGGCTGACTTACAACACGTGAGGAAGTAGCTTAGTCGCAGGCATTGGTTGAAAGCCATTGCCAGATGGTTATAGAACTGTGGGCTAAATTGCTTGAGCTCCAAGTTCAGGATGTTATCGAAACATGGGGCCTTCGTGTTCTCTGAGCATTTGATATAAGTCAACAATTCGTCAGCTGTGATCTCCAACTCCTCTGTGAAGTCGTTGGGGCTTATATGGATGTTAGTGATAAGCGCTCTAACGGCAGCTTCATGTGGACTGACGATGTTATGTCCGAGATTGTGGGAGCTGACGAAGTGTTGAATTATCTCAGCAGCCTTCTCTGCAGGAGTTATCAAGCGATCCTTAAAGCCATTGCTGTCTAATGGGATCAACGGTGGAATGGGCCTTGGCTTTGTTTTAAAAATCTTTGTCAACTTCCAGAACGGCTTTGCACAATCTGGGAAAGATCGGATCTTGTCGGCAAAATTGTTATTCTTAAGGTCCACCATTCTGACCGTATTAATTTTTGTCACTCGATTACAGTGACTTTTTAGCGTTGGCAAACCAGTTCGCTGGTATTGCCTTCGAATGGCCTTGCGCAGTTGTATCAGTTCTTTAGTGGGTCTATGAATGTGAACAGAGTCACTCACCTGATCAATCAGCGGTACATGTTGCTCCCGGGCCTGGGAGATCGCTTGCGCGATGCTCATCAGTTGCCGCTCGAGGTGCACGTTGAAATCGACGGTGTCGTCGACATGTTGTCGGAACCTCTCCCATCAGGCACGAAGGTAGTTCCGTCTGGTGATCCGATGCCGGTTGACCGAGGATCCAACTTCAGCCACCACTGGATAGTGGTCCGAGCTGAGCTCCTGGTGTACTACCGGTTGGGCGATGTTGTTCCCCATGTTGGTGAGGAAGATGTCGATTGTCGAATGGACCCCGGATCGGCTCAACCAGGTGGGAGTATCCGGGCCCAGGATGGTGTAATGTCCCTCTTCCAGGTCTTCCTGCAGAATTATTCCGTTCCAATTTCGCCGGGTGTTCCCCCAGGTTCCCCCAGGTTGTGTTCCGGCTTGAGATGTGTCTCGGTGACGATGGCTCTAAAGTTTTGTTCCGGATGGAACAAGCATTCCAATTTAGGATGCTGATGGTGTGATTATGGTCCATGTTTGAAGATAAATTTCATCGTCACGGATGTGGCGGCTTTGAGCTGTTCCTCCTTGGAGCGGTAGGAACGTAGTTGGCGGTAGAGCTCTTGCACGAACTCGACCATTTGTTCCGTGTCATAGAGCTGTCCATCGACGGGTGGTTGCGTGGAGGTACTGCAACTCGGATTGGCCCAACCTGGAGGAGGAGCCGGCATGGGTGCGGCGGCAGCAGCTGCGAATCGTTGCTGAACGGATGCTGACGGGCAGTTTGCATGGTGATGGTTCAATGGAATTGGTGGTAGATTCGGCACTTGGTACCGAAGCGAAGGAAAGTTCTCCTCGTCCATTCGAGGTGGCGGGTTGCGTTGACCAGGCCGAGACTTGGTGGACGCCTTCTTGCGGATGGCCAAATACTCCGCTCGTTTGGAACAGGCTCGGTTGATGCCTTCGTGGTTAGCGCCACAGTTGGCGCGCTTTGATGGGGCACCTTCATCCATTGGGGCGCAATCCATTGTTGTGTGCACTCCAGCACACTTTCCACACCGGGGTTTCATGTGGCAGTTTCGGGTCCCATGACCAAATGCCAGACACTTGCCGCACTGTGTCTCGTCATGCTGTTTTGGCCGGTACCGGTCCCACTCAATGATGATATTGAAGAGGGCCCATGTTTTCTTCAGATCCTTCATCGTGACGGAACCCTTCTCCAAGTGGACCAGGTAAAGTTGGTCCCGATGGTTTCCTTGTTGCTGGCGTCTGATCGCGAAAACCATCAGGGGTTTCAATGCCACCGCTTGCAGCTCAGCGAAAATTGATTCCGGGGTGTACTCTGGGAGGCCACGCAAGAGCCCCTTCATC
The DNA here is from genome assembly GCA_034211315.2 of Aedes japonicus. Classification (NCBI taxonomy): domain Eukaryota; kingdom Metazoa; phylum Arthropoda; class Insecta; order Diptera; family Culicidae; genus Aedes; species Aedes japonicus. Next base: position 57,315 of record JASCZW010005072.1, on the reverse strand, counting down.
GGCTTGTTTCCGGGTACATCGTGAGTGAAAAACTCATGTTGCTTTGCGATCAGATGAGCGCCAGCAGCACGGTATTCAGCTTCACTCGAGCACATTATTTTCGTGCCCGTGCTGCACAACTTGAACAGCGGATTTAGCTTAATTGCTGCAAGCTCCATTTTCAGTGCAGCAATGTTTTTGGTCGTGGTGAAAAGTGGTGGGATTTTTACTAGCTTCGGTACGTCCTGCACCAGGAGGGCAGCAAACCGATTGCTCGCTAGTAATCGGCCGTTGGGATCCGATGAAAATTTTAGGATGTCCCCTTTTTATATCGTGCACTGAAATGTGTGAGGCGTTTCTTACTTAAATTTGAAGTCTGTGATAGAAAAGTACGGCGCTCTTTGTGAAACATTATTCTCAAACAATAGTAAACTATTGAAAATAACGCAAATATAAGGTGATGTCTTACAATGCCATTTTGCAGAGTAAATTTACCAAATTTCCTAACACAGTTTTCAAATCGAAGCAAGGAACGTCTTGCATCATCTTCTTCTTCTTTGTATTAGAGAGGGACTTTAACCAATCATGTAATTCGTCTCTCCATGTACGTTTCGCATACAGCTGAGAACGGCATAAAAGACACACTTAGGAAAATTTTGCCTCATTAGTTTGGCAGCATTGAAGCTGTGCACAGCTGGTCACTGGTGGCTGGTCGCTGGTAGTTGGTCGCAGGCAGCTGGTCACAGACAGCTGGTCGCAGCTGCTTCATTCGCAGCGGAGCTGGTCGCAGAGGCTGCCGGTGGTGGTAAGTACAAAGGCTCTCCCAAACAGCGATCGTCGTGATGAGGTAAAATGGGGGATTATGGGGGCGCACAATCGCGTCGGTTTGTGCAAGCCGCCATCTTACCTCATCGTGGCGATTGTTTCGCCGTGACTTCGAAAACGCTGCTGTTTGGGGGAAAGCGTCCTTGGGGGCGAGCAGAGTAGGTGCACATAATCTGTCCTTTTGAGGACAATGAATTGAAATAAAAGTGTTGTTTATTAAAGAACTAATCTTAAATTTAGTTCGGAACTCGATGGAGTGCGAGCCGTCGGTATAAATTTTACCCAGCTGATTGGCGCAATCCATAAATTGATCATCTGTCCTTTTGAGGACAACCAATTTAATTGAAAGATTTGTTTATGCAAGAATTAAACTTTTATTTCGTTTGGTTTGTGTGCCTAATGTCATGGTGCCGATTCGTTCGCTGCAACTGCAAAAACGCCTCTATGGAGGGGAAAATTTTACCCAACTGGTTGGCGCAACCCACTAATAAATAATCTATCCTTTTGAGGACAACCAATCCAGTTCAGAGAGTTGTTCATATATGAATTAAGTTAATATTTCGTTCGGTTTGTGCGCCATTTAATCTAGTGCCGATTTGTTCGTCACGACTGCAAAAACGCTACTGTTTGCGGGAGAGCCTCCATGGAAAGCGAGCAGGACAATTCTCCGTCGGTGAAAATTTTTTCCTAGCTGGTTGGCGCAACCCGCGATGAATCAATAAATCAATTCAATTTCTAATATATGAGAGTTAAGGCCCAGCTACAATGAGGAGCGCAACGGCGCGTTGCGGCAGCTTTTGACAGTTAATCCATATATTTTATGTCAAAAACTGCCGCACCGCGCCATTGCGCTCCCCATTGTAGCCCAGCCTTTATTTGAATAAGAGTTTATCTTACACGCAAAGAAATCACTCTGCTTTGAATCAACAAAATATTTTGTTGGTATTCAAACCAAAGTTTCTATTTGTTTCAATTCATAAAAAAGTTCCAAATCAATTCAAAACTTCAATAAAATTAAACCAATAAAATTATTTAAAGTAATCACTGCTGTGTGATTCAGAACAATCACATTTATTTTTCAACTCAAATGATTTATTAATTGCTAGAAAAAAGTATTTTGTCACCCTAAGAAATCAATCTGCTTTGAATCAACGAAATATTTTTTTGGAATTCAAACCAAACTTTCTATTTGTTTTAATTCATAAAAAATTTCCAAATCAATTCAAAATTCCATTCAAATGAAACCAATTTATTTTTTTAAAGTGATCACTGCTGTGTGATATTAATTTGAATAATATTTGATTAATAACAACCACATTTATCGTTTAACGCAAATGTTTAATTTATTGTTTTAAACAAAATATCTTATCACCACAAGAAATCACTCAGTTTTGAATCAACAAAATTATTTGTTTCTTTTCAGTACAAGGTTTTTATTTGTTTCAATTCATAAAAAAGTTTCAAATCAATTCAAAATTTAATTGAAATCAAACCAATAAAATTGTTTAAAGTAATAACCGCTGTGTGATATTACCTTAAATAATAACTAAAATTGTTAATTTATCATTTAGTAAAAAATTTTCGGAGCGCACATTTTATAACGCCATATTGTTATTGTGCAAAAGTGTCTCAACGCTGCGGACATGGCAAGTCTAATGTAATGTAAGTTGAAATATAATCAATTATAATTTTTAAAACAAATTATCAACGAGTTATTCACTTTGCAGATAACTGGAACGATGTTAACTCATGCAAAGTCTGATTCTTGCGTTCCGAAACGCCGTTCTGCTGGAGGAATATGGTGCGGTAATTGTTTTGAACAATAAAACACGAAATTTAGTTCTATAGAGCATATTGTTTTATTTCAATTAAATGGTTTAGTTGTATTAGTTCTTTAATGTTTATTATTTCAACCAAAGTTGTTTTTTGGTTTAACAAAATATTTTGTTTTGAATAATAAAACACGATGTTCAATTCTATAGATCATTAAATTTTATTTCAATTCAATGGTTTTCTTGAATAACTTCATCATTTTTTATTATTTCAACAAATGCGTTTAGTTGGTTTAACAAAAAAAAATGTTTTGAGCAATAAAACACGATGTTCAATTCTATAAAGCATGAAGTTTTATTTAAACTCAAAGGTTTTGTTGAATTAATTCATCAGTTTTATTGGTTCATATTTAAACCAAAATTTTAGTTGAATTGATTCCTATTTTGGATTGGTATAACTATGTATTTTTTTGCGTGTACATTTCGGTCGATTGGTAGTCATATTGGATTTTTTTTGTGTGCTATGCAGCGGATCCATAAAATTGGTGAAAATAAATCAAAGCCTGTCGGTGCTTTGATTTATTTTCACCAAAAAATCCTACCAGATACAAATCCATCTTTGCTACTCTCAATTTAATATTCTCAGCTTGAGAGTTTGTTTGATTGGGATTTTCGTTTCAAATTGTCGATTGGCAGTCAGTGGTATTAGCAAAACTTGTTTTCCCTTCGTCGCATACCTTAAACCACACAAATTCCCTATCACGGACACCATTTTCGATGTCGAACATGATATTCCGAACCAACATTCTCTGTAAATTCCAATTAGTAGTGTGTTATAAACAGTTGTTCTGTTGTGTTAACGATTCACGTTGGATAGAGTCCTACCTCTAGGAAGAAAAACTTTTTGAGAAACATAGTGAAAATGAGAATGCCTAACCGATTTGATCCAGAACGCTTGCGCAAATTCAGGTAGCGCATAAAGAGCGAACATACGGGAAATCCTCCGAAACGACCGTGCACCGATGCCGAGCGAGCTCGTAGTTACCGGGCGAAATTGAAAGCAGCAAGAGGTAATGCGTTGCCAACAACTAGTTGGGACGCTGGAGAAGGTCCTTCAACTCGAGGTAGGAAATTGATATTTATTAAATATAAATCAATTTGACAAAGTGCATGTCATCAGAGCAATTGGATATCTCTCTATGTTATCGCTTAATAAATTTCAACCTAGTATTAAATGTATTTTGGTGATGACATGCGCCGCGTGCTTTTACATCATACGAACCTCCAAATGATATCGATACAAATAATGCGCTGAACATGTTTTAATGCGTGATTATTTTCTCAGCTCTTTATTTTATATTTATAAAAATTTATTATATATTAATCAACCTTTTCTTCCATACCCATTGCAAAGAATAATGATATGTTATAAAACTAACTCTCTTTCTTCTGCGAGATCTAATATGTTTATATATATATTTCGATTTCCTTAACGTTTTAGCCATATTGAATTGACTAATTTACCTGATATTCACATCGAAACATGAATAACAATTTCTCAAGAAAACCGTAGACCATATTTTAGGTACGCATTTAACCCAGTCACGAAGGGGTTTTTGTGAAAGGGATCTAACCAGATCTCCCTACTCTGTACCGAAATAGGAGCGCTCATTAAACGGCCGAGGCTCCACTTCTCTCCACCACCCATCTGCTCACGAGTGAGCGGGAGCTCACAACATCCACAGCACCCGATCGACGGGTCCATCAGGCTGATTAGTTCAGCACACAGCGACAGTACACTCGAGACCACGCCACGGTCAACATGCGGACCTTCACTACGGTCAAACACATTTTTAATCTGTTTAATATTAGAGTATACGTAAAATAAATAGTTAATAGTTCTACGTGTTTTTTTTGTGCAATAAATAGTGTGTTTAATTAGTTTTCGACGTGCGTATGTTATTTCTGTTTAGTGAAAAGGACCAATTGCCGAAACAATAAAAGGGGAACCTAAAAAGAACAACGATTGCCTCCCGCCCAAGTGTACGAAAAGGAATCCGGTTGTTAGAGGCGATTGTTGTTGGCTACGCTATTCACCATCTCCTGGTCCACCGCTCCGCTCTGAGGTATTCAACATGGTCCTTCGAACCGGATAGACGTCGAGTGGTACCCGTCTACCCGGCAAAGATTCTTTCCCGCTAATCCGCAGATCAAATGGCGATGGCGCCATCGTAGCTGGCTAAAGACAATAAATCAATTCAAGGCATTGTTAATGCCTCACATAGGTGAGTGAGGTTCCATTTTCTTACCCTTTCATCGATTGTTCTACCGGGTCTTTTTTATTTATGTGCTACATACAATCACTTTGGAATTCTACAATCGTCGCAACGAATTCTGGACCGATTTGAAAGGATTTGGTCTGACGAAGACCAACGTTAGGCACGGTTCATCTGATACAACGCCATCATACCACATTAGTGCATGTTGTAGAGGCATTCTATCAAGGAGAAATCTCCATCCTGAATCCGTCTGTTAGACGTCTGTTTCAACTGCTCGTAGGCGAATAATTCCAGCCGACTATCTGACGTCATCGAACATTTCTACAGCTCGTTTTACGGAGAAACTTGTTCCGGTTAGCCGCATAATTAAAAAATACAAGGCAATCTATTTGCCTCAATCAGGTAATTGAGGTTCCTATTTTATCAGTCGCTTACTTTGGGTCTACGCGGTCCTTTGTTTATAGGATTCCTCAACCATTGATCATCATGTCATCAGCCGAAAGGAAGCTGCGTGGGCTCAAGAACCGGAAACGAGCCGTCATCAAGTCCTTTTCGGAGATCTCCAGTTTCACGGTCAACTATCAAGCCGATCGAGACGAATTTGAGGTTCCAGTGCGATTAGAGAATTTAGTGAGGCTATGGAGCGAGTATAACACGGTTCAGACGGAACTCGAATCAATCGAAGAGGATGAGGAAGTATTGGATGCGTACGACAAGGAGAGATTGGACATCGAGCGAATGTATTATCGAGTCAAAGGTACGCTTCTTCAACATTATCGCCCATTCAACACTCAAGCCCCTCAATCAAGGCCTCAGGACCCCTCCCACCAATCTCACGTTAAACTACCGGATGTAAAACTCCCAGTTTTTAATGGGGACTATGAAGGCTGGATGAATTTCCGCGACCTTTTTATATCGTTGGTACATTCTTCGCCGAATTTGTCACAAAAATTTTATTACCTACGTTCATCTTTGTCTGGGGAAGCCCTTAAACTCATACAGACAATCCCCATCAGTAATGAGCAGTACCAGGTCGCGTGGCAAACACTGTCTGACCATTTCCAAAACCCTCGTCGGCTGAAAAGGACATACGCCCAGTCCTTGTTTGACTTTCTCTCTCTGAAGCGTGAGACAGCCTCCGAACTTCCCACACTCATTGAGAAGTTTCAAACCAATGTCAAGGTGCTGAAACAGTTGGGTGAACGCACCGAACACTGGGATGTACTACTCATTCACATTCTCAGTACTCGCTTAAACAATGTGACAAGACGTGATTGGGAGGAATATGCTGAAGCGAATCAGATAGTGAAATTTGACCAGCTTAATGAATTTCTGCAACGGAGGGTTAATGTTTTGCAAACCATGAGTAAGGGAAATGCCGAAACTCAACAACTTCCTTTCCCCAAGAAGCCCGCCCCGTTCCGGTCCGCCAATCATGGAACAGTACCCAGCGGATATCACAGGTGCATAGTTTGCTCTGAACAGCAAACCCTCTATCAATGCCCTTCGTTTTCTCAAATGCCGGTTGGTGAAAAGGAGAAATTAGTTCGTCGCAACCAACTCTGTCGTAACTGTTTGCGACGAGGACATATGGCGAAAAATTGTTCTTCGGAGAGTTGTTGTCGTGAGTGTCGAGGCCGACACCACACACAGCTATGCATGCAGAGATCTCACACAAACAACACAACCGCTTCAGTCCCTCAAGCTGGTCAGCCAAGCACTCAGCCCGATCCACCCAGACAGCCGAACTCCACCGAAACCCCATCGTCGTCAACCCCCGCTGCTCACACCGTACTGCCGTACTGCACAGGAAGGAAGAAGAAGCAAGGTCTTGTTAGCGACTGCAATCATCATTCTCGTAGACGACGTTGGTAATGAGCATCTGGTTTCGGGCTCTTCTCGATTCAGGTAGTGAATGCTGCTTTGCAACCGAACGAGTGAGTCAACGAATGAAAGTTCACCGTGCCCGAGCTGATCTTCCAATCGCTGGTATAGGTCAAGCGTCCACTCAGGTGCGGTTCAAATTTCGTTCCACTGTGAAATCTCGCATCTCCGATTACACAAATGAGGTCGAACTGTTGATTCTCCCGAAGGTTACAGTTGATTTGCCGTCCATCTCAGTCGATGCGTCGTCGTGGTCGCTGCCGACTGGAATACATTTAGCTGACCCAGCTTTCTATGAGTCCAGTCCAATTGACGTTGTTCTAGGAGCAGAGCTATTTTTTCAACTATTCAGCGTAGCGGGACGTATCATAATGGGTGATAATCTGCCGTGCCTGACCAATTCCGTCTTTGGTTGGATCGTTTCGGGAAAGGTCGACCAACAGCAAGAACAACGTACAATAACATGTAATTTGGCAACAACGACAGATCTTCACCGTGACATCGAACGTTTTTGGACCATTGAGGTGGATTCAGCGCCAGCCTACTCACCACAAGAGGCATTATGCGAAACGCACTTCTATGAAAACACTACCCGGGGAGAAGATGGCCGTTATTCTGTTCGGCTGCCACTGAAAGACGACGTCGTTAGCAAGCTAGGTGACAATCGTCGCACAGCCCTTTACCGATTTCGCATGATCGAAGCACGATTACTCCGTAACCCACGGCTGGCGGAAGATTATTTCACATTCATGCAGGAATACCTAACTCTAGGGCACATGGAGCGCATCGACGAACCGGAAAATTCATCTCTACCAACCTTCTTCCTCCCCCACCACCCAGTTGTTCGGGAGGAGAGCAGCACTACAAGGGTGCGCGTCGTATTTGACGCTTCGTGTAAAAGTGCCACTGGATTTTCCCTTAATGACGCTTTGTTAGTTGGTCCGGTTATACAAGAAGACCTTCGCTCCATACTAATGCGGTCCCGATTGCATCATGTGGCACTAGTAAGTAGCAGATGACGTTAAAATGTACCGGCAAATTCGCTTGCACTCTTCTGATACTCCGCTGCACCGTATATTTTTTCGCTTTTCTCCGTCGGAACCTATTACCGTGTATGAATTAAAAACGGTTACGTATGGCACCGCGTCAGCACCATTTTTAGCTACCCGTGTCCTCAAGAAACTTGCTGAAGACGAAAGCGAAAACTACCCCGTCGCAGCAAAGGCCACCTTCGAGGATTTTTATGTGGATGATTTTTATTCGGGCACTGACACAATTGAGGAAGCCGTGGAATTACGTCAGCAAATGGATGCCATGTTCTCATCAGCAAGAATGAAGCTTCGTAAGTGGGCGAACAACTGTCCTGCCGCATTTGAAGGCGTTTTGGAGGCTGACCGAGCCCTGCAACCGTCGGTAGATCTGGACAAAGATCAATCGATCAAAACTCTCGGCCTACATTGGGAGCCCAGTACCGATAAATTAAAATACGCCATACGTGAGGAGCAGCTCGATATTCCTAACTCCATCAGTAAACGGGCGACGCTCTCTCGAATCGCCAAGCTCTTCGATCCACTGGGTTTGGTTGGTCCGGTAGTACTGGTTGCAAAAATCTTCATGCAGGCATTGTGGACGCTGAAGGAAGAAGATGGAAAACCGTGGAATTGGGATCGTGAGCTACCCGAGCCGATGGTAGATCGTTGGAACTCGTATCGATCTCAGCTCTCTTTATTGAACGACTTTCAAACCCGATCTCATTGGAGTTACACTTATTTTCTGACGCATCACAAGATGCTTATGGCTGCTGCTGCTACATTCGGTCAGTGAACTCATCGGGTGAAACAAAGGTCGTTCTTCTGACGTCACGCTTGAAAGTGGAACCACTCAAGCAACAAACCATTCCACGATTGGAGTTATGTGGCGCACTTATGGCAGCGGAACTATACACAAAGGTACGAAGCGCACTTCGGATCATCGATACGGGTTTCTTCTGGGTGGACTCGACGATTGTGCTGAGCTGGTTGCAGGCTTCACCATCAAGCTGGACAACGTTCGTCGCAAACAGGGTATCTCGCATACAGCAATCAACTCCAGACTGTCAGTGGAACTTGGTTTCTGGTAGCGAGAATCCCGCAGACCACATCTCGAGAGGACTATCACCAATGGAGCTGCTGCACAACAAGCTTTGGTGGGAGGGTCCTAAATGGCTTGGAAAGGAAAGGAATTCGTAGCCTCTGCAAACTTCGGAGCTGACTGCTGATCCTGAAGTTACAAGAGAAGCTCGGAAGACGTTAGCTACAGTTCCAGCAACACCAGAAGAACCTTCGTTCTAAGAGAATCTTGTCGCTAAGTTCTCCAAATATCACCGCCTTCTTCGAGTCACGGCGTACTGCAAACGGATTTTCACTAACTTTCGGCTTCCGAAAGGAGAAAAATTGCTTGGTTCTCCACCCACAACAGTTGAAATCCTGAATGCTGAGCTGTCCCTCGTGCAACTAGTACAGCGAGAATGTTTCCTTGACGAGTGGAAGGCTCTTCAACAGCAGCAACCTGTTTCGTCCAAATCTCGCCTTCTGCGCTTCAATCCGATGATTGGGGTGGACAACGTCATTCGCATCGGTGGCCGTCTTGGTCAATCGGCTCAATCCTACGATTCGAAACACCAGATTTTGTTGCCTGGGTCACATCCAATGACGAAACTGCTGGTTCGCTGCCACCATGAACGTCTTCTCCACGCAGCAACACAGCTTCTATTGAACACGATTCGACTGCGCTTCTGGCTTTTGGGTGGCCGAAACATCATACGCCGAGTCGTTCACGACTGCATCACTTGTTTTCGTGCTAAGCCGAAATTGGTAGAACAATACATGGCGGAGCTCCCATCTCAGAGAGTCATCGCATCCAGGCCATTCTCCATCGTCGGGGTTGACTTCTGGGGTCCGATCTATCTTCAACCTCGCCATCGCCAAGACGCACCTCCGAAAGCATATGTGTTAGGGTGTCCCAAAATTGCACTATGTCAGGAAACTTGGGGGCTCACCCTTCAAATGATAGGTATAGGTGTAACAAACTAACTTTTGTATGACGACAACTCTAAAAAATGTTGTTTAGAGGTCGCCCCGATGAGTTTTTTGAAAAAAGACCATTTTTCATGACTAATATCGTAAAAATATTTATAATTCTCAGAAGTTTAGTGTAACCTTACCCTTTTATATTTTTTACAGCTTCCTTACGGTCTAAACTACAATATAAAAAATTGTTACGACATGTCTTACGTCAAATTTGTTTGTCACATTTTTTTTAATTCTGTCAAACGATGATTTCTTAGGTGCATTCTGGCGTTCAATCATCAAAAGGGGGTATCAAACTTACAGCTATTGCCAGTCTTGTATATTAGAAATACGGGGAATTTTATAAAGAAAAACTTAGTAAGATAGTATAGTCCTACTTACATCCGTTATTCAGATATTCTTTATAAAGTGTGGAAAGAAAATAGCCATTTTTGCATATGTTCTTGTATAGCTATATTTATTGGTAAGGTTTCTTATTAATATTGAATTGATAAACTAGGTTGTCAAATAATTGAAAACTGAAGTTTTCAAAGAATTCGTTTGGTTTTTCCGGTTTTCTGCTACGATCAATAGCAGCTGATGCTTCTCTTGGTCAGACTTTGGACCAAATTCTTTATAATCTCCTGCTACTCCAAGAGCACGTTCTGCAGGATCATTTATGACACACAAGTTATCGCATCTGGTTTTTGCAGCAAGATAATCTTCGTTTTTATTCCAGTTCCGGGGATCTTCCTTAAACAAGAAACTACAATCCAGCCGCAAAATTTCAAAAAACTGCAACGAATTCTCTGTGACGTATTCTTCCAATCCTTTTCCGGCCGAAAATTTCTTTACTCTCGTCATGTTTTTCCCACTGCTCTTTTTCTTTAAGTTTAGGTACATTTTGAGACCGTAAATGGCATTCGCCATCCATCTGGCATGATGTAGCGCCCCAGGACGTCGAAATTTAGCTGGTTCGCCATCTCCTACGCACATAAGTGTAAGTTCAAGAAGCTCTGAATAGTCTTCACGTATGAAAGTTCGCAGCAGCATTTGCTTGCAAAATGCAACGAGGTTTGCCTTTTCCGCTTCACTGAATGTACCTTTAAATCACAAGAAAAAATAGTGATAATAGTTTTCATACATAACAAATCAATAAATTGTTACCTTCAGGAAAACCAGAAAAATCGCTCTTGTCCAATCTCTCCCATTCATTGCGGAATGATTTGAACAGGGTGTCGTCTGGAGAAATCGTAGCTTGACCTAGACAAGTTTTGTATGCTGTCATAAGGACCAGCTCGAAAATGTGGTGTCTGCAAGGAAAATCTAGCAACTTTCTTCCAAGCATCCTTTCCAGGATAACAGCAGCGCCATTTTTTTCTCCAGAATTCACACTTGTAGTGTCATAGCATTTGCCACTGATGGTGCCATCAAGATTCCAGCATTTCAAGCTTTTAAAAACTGCTTCCGCTACGGCTTTTCCTGTTCCGGATTCAAGAAACGTGCTGTTAATAATTTGTTCAGTTGCATCCAATCCTGTTACTACAATGGCTATCTTTTCGCTCTTTCGTCGATTGAACAGCAATTGCTTGGAGTCGAAATGGACCACCAATGCTTTGTCCTTCGGAAACTTGTTTTTGATTCTGTTGGAAATTTCTTGGCGCACCTTAAAAATGAAAAACAAATTTTAAACATTATTCAAAACATTTTAGATAAGATGACTCACCGCTTTGCGTTTTCTTTGAAGAGTTGATTTACTCAAACTCAACTTTTCAGATCCAACACCTAAAACAACAGCTGTGGCTGCTAATACACCAACTGCTTCACGATTCGATACCTGAGCTCGATCTAGGTTCTCGATGACAGTATTCGTCAATAGTTCATGCCTTTTGCTTCGACGCAGTGTTTCTCTTGTCTCGTCCACGATAGGTTCTCGTACTGTTCTACTCAGTTGTCTGCTGGATTTCTTGTCAATTTTTCTTGTTTTCTTTTCGTTGCTTTCCTTATAAATTGATGGTACAATATTTTTGAAGCTTTCCGGGAACTCAACCGGAATTTTGTTGATCACCTGTTTGCTCCAGAACTCTGCACGGACATTATCATTTCGTAGCTCTTCTTCGATGTGGTTCACGCTAATATTGAAGAAGTAACTCAACCGCATCTTACACATCTTCAACGCTGGTCTTGAAAGTTTCTTCTTTTGGGCCTTTCTGAGGCGTTGCCATGTCCTAACGAGCTTGGCAACGCGCCTAACAACGTTCCGTTTCAATTGATTTGGAAGACCGGCTTGGTTCCAAATCGCCACAGTATCGGTAGCCACAATTTGAATGCTTTGTCCGGTTGGAAGTTTCTGGTTTTCATGCTGGTATCGATAGAAGCTGATGATGTCCATCTCCGACGGCAAATTATTTCTGGGTAGATTTTTTCTTGCTATACCGGTAATGATATCCGACTTCAGCTTCGTTTTCGGCGACATAGTTTTTTTCTTTTTTGGTACTGTTTTCTATGAAAATCGAAGGAAAACTGAAGAAATGTTCGATCGTATTCCGCTTATATATCCTCTGATGGCATTCTAGAAGCTTCTTTACTCACGTTACCAAGGGACACCACAAAAAATCCACATTCAAAACAGCGTAGGCGATGTCATTTCTTCGATGGGTTGATTCGCTGTTGAAAATACTTTGTGTTATGAAATGCTGAGCTTTTCTTCCAACACTATATAAAGAATATCTAAATAACGGATGTAAGTAGGACTATACTATCTTCAGCAAAGTTTTACTTTATAAAATTTCCCGTATTTCTAATATACAAGACTGGCAATAGCTGTAAGTTTGATACCCACTTTGGATGATTGAACGCCAGAATGCACCTAAGAAATCATCGTTTGACAGAATTAAAAAAAATGTGACAAACAAATTTGACGTAAGACATGTCGTAACAATTTTTTATATTGTAGTTTAGACCGTAAGGAAGCTGTAAAAAATATAAAAGGGTAAGGTTACACTAAACTTCTGAGAATTATAAATATTTTTACGATATTAGTCATGAAAAATGGTCTTTTTTCAAAAAACTCATCGGGGCGACCTCTAAACAACATTTTTTAGAGTTGTCGTCATACAAAAGTTAGTTTGTTACACCTATACCTATCATTTGAAGGGTGAGCCCCCAAGTTTCCTGACATAGTGCAATTTTGGGACACCCTAATATGTGTGTGTGTTTTCGTTTGTTTTTGTACAAAAGCAGTACATTTAGAGCTGGTTCTGGACCTCAGCACCGTTAAATATATGCAAGCCTTTCGCCGCTTTGCGTCCCGTCGTGGTCTACCCTCCGATGTGTTTTCGGACAACGGCAAAAATTTTGTCGGGGCTGCCAACGAGCTCCGTAAACTATTGCGCAATGAGGAATTTAGGGCTACGGTTCAACTCGAATCTTCAACTACTGGATTTCGGTGGCACTTCAACCCCCCTAGAGGATCACACTTCGGCGGTCTCTGGGAGGCAGCAATACACTCAGCTCAAAAACATTTTGTTCGTGTCTTGGGTGAAAAACTTTTGCGTTTCGACGACATGGAGACGCTACTAACTCAGATTGAGTGCTGCTTGAACTCACGTCCACTGACGAAGCTCACCGATGATCCCGAAGATTTGCAAGCGCTCACGCCAGGCCACTTTCTGGTAGTGCTCTTCAATCTGTGCCAGATTTAAACTACGATAACGTTCCCCTAAACCGTTTGCATCACTGGCAACAGGTGCAAAAAATTCTCCAGGATATATGGAAACGTTAGCACGTAGAGTATCTTGCTTCGCTTCAACCTCGCACCAAGTGGTGCAATCCACCAGTCGAAATTCGGAAAAATCAGCTAGTCATTATCGCAGATGAGAATCAGCCACCAATGCGCTGGGTGATGGCAAGAGTGCACGATCTACACCCAGGAAAGGACGGATTGACACGAGTCGTCACACTCCAGACATCAAACAGTTTCCTCACGCGCCCTGTGGCGAAAATCGGTCTTCTCCCATTTCCAACATCATCTGAACCCGAATCTATCCCGCTCATGGAAGTGACATCATCGCCACCAGCGCCTCAAACAGCACCGCAGCCGCGGTCGGGCTAGAGGTTTCCTCTGAAGGATCAACCTGGCCATAATTCTGCAGCAGATTTAACCATCGGGACGGTTTCCGCAGGGCGGATCAACCAGCACACTTCAACGCAATGAATGATACAAGGCCCTTAAACGTAAGGGTCCGAGACCTCTACCGACCTTCATCTTTATGTCTGGCCAACGGTCTCGCATCTTATTCGAGCGCAGAGGACGTTTTCACACGCTGGCCGGGTCACCACTGCTTCTTCCTGCATTCATTCTCTGAAATGGACATTTCAGCCGGGGGCATGATGTTCGCTCCCCAGTCACGAAGGGGTTTTTGTGAAAGGGATCTAACCAGATCTCCCTACTCTGCACCGAAATAGGAGCGCTCATTAAACGGCCGAGGCTCCACTTCTCTCCATCACCCATCTGCTCACGAGTGAGCGGGAGCTCACAACATCCACAGCACCCGATCGACGGGTCCATCAGGCTGATTAGTTCAGCACACAGCGACAGTACACTCGAGACCACGCCACGGTCAACATGCGGACCTTCACTACGGTCAAACACATTTTTAATCTGTTTAATATTAGAGCATAAGTGAAATAAATAGTTAATAGTTCTACGTGTTTTTTTGTGCAATAAATAGTGTGTTTAATTAGTTTTAGACGTGCGTATGTTATTTCTGTTAAGTGAAAAGGACCAATTGCCGAAACAATAAAAGGGGAACCTAAAAAGAACAACGATTGCCTCCCGCCCAAGTGTACGAAAAGGAATCCGGTTGTTGCGGTGATTGTTGTTTAGCTCGCCGTTTGGCACGCTATTCACCATCTCTGGTCCACCACTCCCATCTCAGGGTATTTAACTGTATATTCCCAACTATGGCCTGATGTATTCATCACATTGTAAAATGTAGAATATAAAAGTTTTCAATGGAAAAGTAAGAGTGAGCGGTTGTGTATTTTTCGATGGGCTTATTCATACCAACACCTATATAACTAAATGAATAAAGTGGGAGTTTTAATGTTTTGAAATGGAGTGGCCGATTGATCACACCAGAAAGCCATTTAGATGTTATAAAGTAGCTTTATATTCCGTATAGTATACCGAATATAGCCGAATGCCCGGAGCGATAATATAAATAAATGCCCGGAGCGATGAAATAAATAAACTTTACTAAAATTCGTTCGAACAAGAATCCTTAATGATATCCATATCCATCGAAAGTTTTCGACTCAATAATGTTAGTTGGTGACTTTTCATGGTCCAGTACAGCAAACTCCTTGTTAAACATGTCTTAGCAAAGGTATAACTAGGTGAATATCGTTTCTACACCCAAAAGTTAAAATTGTAGCAAAAAATGCAAAATTGCAATTTTGCAGTTTTTGCAATCATATCTTGAGAAATCCGCATGATTCTGAAAAGGCAAATTTGCCCATCATGTTCCACAAAGCTTTTTATGGTATAAACAAAGCCATGCAAGTGTGTGCAAGTGGTTATCGCTGTGTGCCTAGTGCCTCGACAATCGCAGCAACCGTTGGGTTTTTGTTCAACCGTGAACAACTTCTCAATATGGGTGAGACAATGGCACAGAACGCCGCCACGCCATATGCCACTGTTGCTATTCCGCTGTCAAGTGTTCTATTTTTATTTTCACTCGTCATCACACTCCCATCTCCCTCTCAGGTCACCATGCGTTTAATGAAATAAACGAAGCCATGTAAGTGTGTGCGACCGATATTGGCTTCATTGTTGTAACGTTGAGTGCCTCGACAATCGAAGGAACTGTAGAGCTTTTATTCCGTTCACCTCAACTTGTAATGGTGACTGGATGGTTACAAGAGGGAGCCGTCATGCTGACGGTCGCGGTTCGATTCTCGGTGGTAGCGGATCGAGATCTTTTTTTTTGTGGGCCATTAAATTTACTACTACTAATCAACTGCACAACCTCACGCACACATTGATTTTTTCTAATCGAATTAATGTGTTGCTTTTTTGCCCACGACCAATGTTGCATTTTTTCTCCAAGTTACGATCCATTACGAGAAATGACACCAAATCATGCGAAATTGCATTACAATCTGGCTTTTTTATTTTGGGTGTAGCTAAATTATTGAATGAGTTATAGTTAAAATTGTAATCGTGCGCTACATAATCGACTGAGTCAAGGGACATGTACCCTATATACTTGTATATAACCTTACAACAACTGCAAGATAATTTTTGTTATTTTCTGTTTGATAAAACTTTCTGAACTTTGAACATTTTTAGAGACGCTTACACATCTGAAAATGTTGCAATTGATTATAGTGTTTTCATAACAATCACTGAACCTGTCGGATATCTTCTGATAACGAATTTTATCGTAATTTGAATTCTAGAGTATTTCAATATTTATTAGAACCCTTGAAATCCAGCAATGCTAAAATTGCATGAATTGCAAATCTTTGATTCTTTGAAGTTGAATTATGCAAAGGCATACTACAACTCAGATTGTATACAAATGATCCGAATGGTATGGTATTTAAATGGTGAATGTTGAAAAGGAGAAAAGGTATCAGTCAAAATATATGTTTGTATTTCAGGGCCACCAAAGAGATATAAAGAGTGTACAAGAGAATTTTCCCACATACTTCATAAAACCAAACGGCCCTTTTCAGGGCCACCAAATAATATCTCAAGAGCCTACAATAGAATTTTCTTACATACTGGCTTCAAAACGCTGGTCTTATGTCCCATAAGAGGCGCACCCGTCATATTGTGACTTAAACTGCTTCTATCGGTAAGGGTAAACGACCGGCACGAATAATTGAAACCCTTTTAACGCTAATAATAGCCACACAGAATTTCCCTGACATAATAATGCATCACTTGGTTTAACGTAGTCTACGTCAACCGATCGTGTCTTGTACACAACCCCACTGATTTTTTAATAATAAAGACTAAA
This sequence comes from Aedes japonicus, assembly GCA_034211315.2. Lineage (NCBI taxonomy): Eukaryota > Metazoa > Arthropoda > Insecta > Diptera > Culicidae > Aedes > Aedes japonicus. Next base: position 40,498 of record JASCZW010005072.1, on the reverse strand, counting down.
CATTTTCTAACATATGATATTCTACGGGCGAAACGAAACGACTGCTATCCCAATTTCAGAGACAAGGCAGCGGTGGTTTTATACTATTCAAAGATTTTATCCGTTACTATGAGCATGAGTAAGATTAAAAACATGATTGACCACCCGAAGCTGCTACTCCATTGTTGCCAGATGAGCTGTTATTACACAGAGAACCACCAGATTATGCTTGGGACTACCATACATTCTCAATGTGGAAAAAAACTGGTGATCTTGAACTAATGCAATAACCAGCGCTTGCCTCTCCCTAATGCAGGTCAAATAAGGGAAGGAATTTTCATTAGAAGGGAAACACCAACGCGATCCTACGTTAAACTTTTGGTTAAATCTTAGATATAACCCACCTCTATTTTAATATTAAGACCTATTTCTGATTTGAACCTTTTTATACAAATAGTGCTATTGGAGCCAATCACACAATAGGATAGTGGTTTACTTGCTTCAGGATGTGGTGGTATCAAAGACTAACTCTAAGACCAGTAGGTCCCGAAAAAATACGATTTTTTTTCTTGACTCAGTCAGTACTAGCACATCGGTCCCAAGCTTAATAATGTGCCCCTAATAATGAACTCACACGAACACAGTCTCAAATATTCTGTCAAAATTACACAGCAAATCCAAACAAAGGCGCAAATATGTATAGCAAGGTGCTGGCTTCAAGGTGTACTTCGTACCAAGGGGTTCTACAACAGTGAACCAATTTCAAATCACTAGTTGCCTATTGATTGTTGATGGTACCGCAAGCATGCCAACCAATCTTATGTATCACAATTAATTGTGTTAGTCTTTGATACCACCACATCCTGAAGCAAGTAAACCACTATCCTATTTTGTGATTGGCTCCAATAGCACTATTTGTATAAAAAGGTTCAAATCAGAAATAGGTCTTAATATTAAAATAGAGGTGGGTTATATCTAAGATTTAACCAAAAGTTTAATGTAGGATTGCGTTGGTGTTTCCCTTCTAATGAAAATTCCTTCCCTTATTTGACCTGCATTAGGGAGAGGCAAGCGCTGGTTTTTGCATTAGTTCAAGATCACCAGTTTTTTTCCACATTGAGAATGTATGGTAGTCCCAAGCATAATCTGGTGGTTCTCTGTGTAATAACAGCTCATCTGGCAACAACGGAGTAGCAGCCTCGGGTGGTCAATCATGTTTTTAATCTTACTCATGCTCATAGCAACGGATAAAATCTTTGAATAGTATAAAACCACCGCTGCCTTGTCTCTGAAATTGTGATAGCAGTCGTTTCGTTTCGCCCGTAGAATATCATATGTTAGAAAATGTTTAGTCTTTATTATTAAAAAATCAGTGGGGTTGTGTACAAGACACGATCGGTTGACGTAGACTACGTTAAACCAAGTGATGCATTATTATGTCAGGGAAATTCTGTGTGGCTATTATTAGCGTTAAAAGGGTTTCAATTATTCGTGCCGGTCGTTTACCCTTACCGATAGAAGCAGTTTAAGTCACAATATGACGGGTGCTGGGACATAAGACCAGCGTTTTGAAGCCAGTATGTAAGAAAATTCTATTGTAGGCTCTTGAGATATTATTTGGTGGCCCTGAAAAGGGCCGTTTGGTTTTATGAAGTATGTGGGAAAATTCTCTTGTACACTCTTTATATCTCTTTGGTGGCCCTGAAATACAAACATATATTTTGACTGATACCTTTTCTCCTTTTCAACATTCACCATTTAAATACCATACCATTCGGATCATTTGTATACAATCTGAGTTGTAGTATGCCTTTGCATAATTCAACTTCAAAGAATCAAAGATTTGCAATTCATGCAATTTTAACATTTCTGGATTTCAAGGGATCTAATAAATATTGAAATACTCTAGAATTCAAATTACGATAAAATTCGTTATCAGAAGATATCCGACAGGTTTAGTGATTGTTATGAAAACACTATAATCAATTGCAACATTTTCAGATGTGTAAGCGTCTCTAAAAATGTTCAAAGTTCAGAAAGTTTTATCAAACAGAAAATAACAAAAATTATCTTGCAGTTGTTGTAAGGTTATATACAAGTATATAGGGTACATGTCCCTTGACTCAGTCGATTATGTAGCGCACGATTACAATTTTTACTATAACTCATACAATAATTTAGCTAGAAACGATATTCACCTAGTTATACCTTTGCTAAGACATGTTTAACAAGGAGTTTGCTGTACTGGACCATGAAAAGTCACCAACTAACATTATTGAGTCGAAAACTTTCGATGGATATGGATATCATTAAGGATTCTTGTTTGAACGAATTTTAGTAAAGTTTATTTATTTCATCGCTCCTGGCATTTATTTATATTATCGCTCCGGGCATTCGGCTATATTCGGTATACTATATGGAATATAAAGCTACTTTATAACATCTAAATGACTTTCTGGTGTGATCAATCGGCCATTCCATTTCAAAACATTAAAATTCCCACTATATTCATTTAGTTATATAGGTGTTGGTATGAATAAGCCCATCGAAAAATACACAACCGCTCACTCTTACTTTTCCATTGAAAACTTTTATATTCTACATTTTACAATGTGATGAATACATCCATAGTTGGGAATGTAAGGTTAAATGCGTACCTAAAATATGGTCTACGGTTTTCTTGAGAAATTATTATTCATGTTTCGATGTGAATATCAGGTAAATTAGTCAATTTAATATGGCTAAAACGTTAAGGAAATCGAAATATATATAAACATATTAGATCTCGCAGAAGAAAGAGAGTTAGTTTTATAACATATCATTATTCTTTGCAATGGGTATGGGAGAAAAGGTTGGTTAATATATGATAAATTCTTATAAGTATAAAATAAACACATAAGAAAATAATCACGCATTAAAATATATTCAGCGCATTATTTGTATCGATATCATTTGGAGGTTCGTATGATGTAAAAGCACGCGGCGCATGTCATCACCAAAATACATTTAATACTAGGTTGAAATTTATTAAGCGATAACATAGAGAGATATCCAATTGCTATGATGACATGCACTTTGTCAAATTGATTTATATTTAATAAATATCAATTTCCTACGTCGAGTTGAAGGACCTTCTCCAGCGTCCCAACTAGTTGTTGGCAACGCATTACCTCTTGCTGCTTTCAATTTCGCCCGGTAACTACGAGCTCGCTCAGCATCGGTGCACGGTTGTTTCGGAGGATTTCCCGTATGTTCGCTCTTTATGCGCTACCTGAATTTGCGCAAGCGTTCTGGATCAAATCGGTTAGGCATTCTCATTTTCACTATGTTTCTCAAAAAGTTTTTCTTCCTAGAGGTAGGACTCTATGCAACGTGAATCGTTAACACAACAGAACAACTGTTTATAACACACTACTAATTGGAATTTACAGAGAATGTTGGTTCGGAATATCATGTTCGACATCGAAAATGGTGTCCGTGATAGGGAATTTGTGTGGTTTAAGGTATGCGACGAAGGGAAAACAAGTTTTGCTAATACCACCGACTGCCAATCGACAATTTTAAACGAAAATCCCAATCAAACAAACTCTCAAGCTGAGAATATTAAATTGAAAGTAGCAAAGATGGATTTGTATCTGGTAGAATTTTTTGGTGAAAATAAATCAAAGCACCGGCAGGCTTTGATTTATTTTCACCAATTTTATGGATCCGCTGCATAGCACACAAAAAAAATCCAATATGACTACCAATCGACCGAAATGTACACGCAAAAAAATACGTAGTTATACCAATCCAAAATAGGAATCAATTCAACTAAAATTTTGGTTTAAATATGAACCAATAAAACTGATGAATTAATTCAACAAAACCTTTGAGTTTAAATAAAACTTCATGCTTTATAGAATTGAACATCGTGTTTTATTGCTCAAAACATTTTTTTTTTGTTAAACCAACTAAACGCATTTGTTGAAATAATAAAAAATGATGAAGTTATTCAAGAAAACCATTGAATTGAAATAAAACTTAATGATTTATAGAATTGAACATCGTGTTTTATTATTGAAAACAAAATATTTTGTTAAACCAAAAAACAACTTTGGTTGAAATAATAAACATTAAAGAACTAATACAACTAAACCATTTAATTGAAATAAAACTATATGCTCTATAGAACTAAATTTCGTGTTTTAATGTTCAAAACAATTACCGCACCATATTCCTCCAGCAGAACGGCGTTTCGGAACGCAAGAATCAGACTTTGCATGAGTTAACATCGTTCCTGTTATCTGCAAAGTGAATAACTCGTTGATAATTTGTTTAAAAAATTATAATTGATTATATTTCAACTTACATAACATTAGACTTGCCATGTCGGCAGCGTTGAGACACTTTTGCACAATAACAATATGGCGTTATAAAATGTGCGCTCCGAAATTTTTTCTTTCAATCAAATTGGTTGGCCTCAAAAGGACAGATTATCAATTTATGGATTGCGCCAACCAGCTGGGTAACATTTTTACCGACGGCTCGCACTCCATCGAGTACCGAACTAAATTTAAGATTAGTTCTTTAATAAACAACACTTTTATTTCAATTCATTGTCCTCAAAAGGACAGATTATGTGCACCTACTCTGCTCGCCCCCAAGGACGCTTTCCCCCAAACAGCAGCGTTTTCAAAGTCGCGGCGAAACAATCGCCACGATGAGGTAAGATGGCGGCTTGCACAAACCGACGCGATTGTGCGCCCCCATAATCCCCCATTTTATCTCATCACGACGATCGCTGTTTGGGAGAGCCTTGGTACTTACCACCACCGGCTGCCTCTGCGAATGAAGCAGCTGCGACCAGCTGTCTGCGACCAGCTGCCTGCGACCAACTACCAGCGACCAGCCACCAGTGACCAGCTGTGCACAGCTTCAATGCTGCCAAACTAATGAGGCAAAATTTTCCTAAGTGTGTCTTTTATGCCGTTCTCAGCTGCATGCGAAACGTACATGGAGAGACGAATGACATGATTGGTTAAAGTCCCTCTCTAACACAAAGAAGAAGAAGATGATGATGCAAGACGTTCCTTGCTTCGATTTGAAAACTGTGTTAGGAAATTTGGTAAATTTACTCTGCAAAATGGCATTATAAGACATCACCTTATATTTGCGTTATTTTCAATAGTTTACTATTGTTTGAGAATAATGTTTGACAAATATTGTAGATTATTTGAGTTATTCGCGTACAAAACGTACGGTTTTTCGTGATGGTCGCAAAATTTTAGATTTTCATTTGACACGTCAAAAAAATCTCATGGATGTCCGCTTTTTGCACTTTTTGCTACATCTTGTCACAAAATCGAGGCAACTTCACGCATTTTCATTGCGCCAAAGGGGCAGTCTATCAAACATTAACATTAAACAATAAAAAATTGAAATAAACATTAAAGTTCTAAAAATTGATTCAAAAGTAAGGGAGGGGGGGAGGAGGCAACGGCCCCCCTCTGCCCCCCTTGTCACGTTTTGACGTAGACTACGTCTTACGGCAAGGGTATGGTTTCAATTGAAAATCTAAAAATAAGCGACCGTTACGAAATACTGTTACAAATTAAACGCTAATAACTTAATAAATGCTCAATAGATTTTCAAGATGTTTACATCAATCGGTCCCGCGGATCATTTCAGTTATCAAGCATTATCGATTAAACATTTTAAACTATTGAAAATAACCAAAATAAGAGGTGATGTCCAATTTTTCAGAGTAAATTTACAAAGAGCGCTGTACTTTTCTATCACAGACTTCAAATTTAAGTAAGAAACGCCTCACACATTTCAGTGCACGATATAAAAAGGGGACATCCTAAAATTTTCATCGGATCCCAACGGCCGATTACTAGCGAGCAATCGGTTTGCTGCCCTCCCGGTGCAGGACGTACCGAAGCTAGTAAAAATTACACCACTTTTCACCACGACCAAAAACATTGCTGTACTGAAAATGGAGCTTGCAGCAATTAAGCTAAATCCGCTGTTCAAGTTGTGCAGCACGGGCACGAAAATAATGTGCTCGAGTGAAGCTGAATACCGTGCTGCTGGCGCTCATCTGATCGCAAAGCAACATGAGTTTTTCACTCACGATGTACCCGGAAACAAGCCGATGAAGGGGCTCTTGCGTGGCCTCCCAGAGTACACCCCGGAATCAATTTTCGCTGAGCTGCAAGCGGTGGCATTGAAACCCCTGAGGGTGTTTGCGATCAGACGCCAGCAACAAGGAAACCATCGGGACCAACTTTACCTGGTCCACTTGGAGAAGGGTTCCGTCACGATGAAGGATCTGAAGAAAACATGGGCCCTCTTCAATATCATCATTGAGTGGGACCGGTACCGGCCAAAACAGCATGACGAGACACAGTGCGGCAAGTGTCTGGCATTTGGTCATGGGACCCGAAACTGCCACATGAAACCCCGGTGTGGAAAGTGTGCTGGAGTGCATACAACAATGGATTGCGCCCCAATGGATGAAGGTGCCCCATCAAAGTGCGCCAACTGTGGCGCTAACCACGAAGGCATCAACCGAGCCTGTTCCAAACGAGCGGAGTATTTGGCCATCCGCAAGAAGGCGTCCACCAAGTCTCGGCCTGGTCAACGCAACCCGCCACCTCGAATGGACGAGGAGAACTTTCCTTCGCTTCGGTACCAAGTGCCGAATCTACCACCAATTCCATTGAACCATCACCATGCAAACCGCCCGTCAGCATCCGTTCAGCAACGATTCGCAGCTGCTGCCGCCGCACCCATGCCGAATCCTCCTCCAGGTTGGGCCAATCCGAGTTGCAGTACCTCCACGCAACCACCCGTCGATGGACAGCTCTATGACACGGAACAAATGGTCGAGTTCGTGCAAGAGCTCTACCGCCAACTACGTTCCTACCGCTCCAAGGAGGAACAGCTCAAAGCCGCCACATCCGTGACGATGAAATTTATCTTCAAACATGGACCATAATAACACCATCAGCATCCCAAATTGGAATGCTTGTTCCATCCGGAACAAAACTTTAGAGCTCGGTGACTTCCTTAACAGGAAGGCCATGGACATCGCCATCGTCACTTAGACACATTTCAAGCCGGAACACAACCTGGGGGAACCTGGGGGAACACCCGGCGGAATCGGAACGGAATAATTCTGCAGGAAGACCTGGAAGAGGGACATTACACCGTCCAGGGCCCGGATACTCCCACCCGGTTGAGCCGATCCGGGGTCCATTCGACAATCGACATCTTCCTCACCAAAATGGGGAACAACATCGCCCAATCAGTAGTACACCAGGAGCTCAGCTCGGACCACCAGCCCGCGAACCCACACATCTCACCAGGAAGTACTTTTATTGTATATTTTTTCTGTGCTCACTCGATTACTCACATCGTCGAATTATAGTCAACCGAAACAATACAAAACGCGCCATGGCCGACAGCAAAATAGTGCGTAATAAAGCATCGACACAACCTTTCACAGACGATGCTCGAGGAAAGCTTTTTGAAAACTTTCAATTTTTACAACTGTACCTTTCCTATAGAAGCTTCTTAAGAACAATCTAAGCGAATCCATTTAAAATGGCGCATTTCGTGCCTTCTGGCAACTTTATGCTTCTATTGATATCCAGGCTTATTGGTTTAGCATCAACCGGGGGCGACTTCATCCTATACTTAATTATATCATTATGTCCAATCCGCTGAATCAATCGCTATGTTTTGTGATATATTGGATGGATTAATATTATTTAAGATAGCTCAATACAGACGTCATCCAAATTTTGCATATTAACAGGCAATCTGTGAAGACCCACCTATTACCTTATAGTAATATGCTTAGAGGTGAACCGGAAGATTCGATTAGCTACCTCAAAGATTTTTTTCTGTTTCTATGAGAAAAAATGCGGTGTTGCTTTGTCAATATATAGGCAAACGGGCTTAGCTCCTTTATTCCGCCTATGTACCAAATATGTCATTATTTCGACCTATGTACCAAATATGTCATTATTATTAAGATCATGTTGCTATCGAGACGACCGATTTATTTCAAAGCAATTTAGACATATTTAATCAATTTCTAGTTGTTAACTTCCGCGTAGTTTTCGATTTCCTAAACTGTTTAGACACCACGACTTTACTGGTTAAGCTGAACAGATTTTCTACCTGATCTAAATTTGCCGAAATGGAAACTATAAATCGAATAATGCAGCCAAGATGTACAAAAAAATAGTCACACCTTATAAATTAACAGGTCACATAGGTAAAATAACAATGATTTAACATGAAAACGATAGGCCCAATGTTAGGAACATATTTTTCACTATGTGCCCAACTTGGAAAGCGTGGTAAAAATGTTTTTATTGGTAAAATTTACAATAAAAATGTCTGAGTTTCGGTTGAATGTTTTTCATATGGCTCATCTCAATATAAACTAAAGCAACAAAATCGGTGTAGAGTGAATTATAATGTTTTGATTGCCGAATGGCCGCTTAATTATATGTAAAAGTCACTGAAGTGTTTCTTAGTAGTTTAAGAATAGTTTGATTTGTGAAATTGTTTGTTGGATAGCGCAAATACAGCTGGCAACGCCATGAATCATAAAATACGAAACCAAAAATCGTACGTAGACAATATCTGATAACAAATCTATCAAATGGGACGAACTTGCATCCATGATTAGACCCAATTTGGTATCCATAGACCGACATTACATCCATATTCCAACCAATTTTCTGACTAAAATGAGTTGTGTAACTTTTCGTGATACATACTACCAAATGGCTTATTAAACATATCTTAGCAAGTTTATAGCTAGTTAAATGTTGCTTCCAGCTCAAATATCAATTATAATAAAAAATGTAATCGATTGTTGCATATTAGGCTAAGTCAAGGGACACATACCCTACACTGAAAATTTATTTTCGTAAATTAGCTATCACTCGTTTCGTAAATTTGGAATATGTACATAGAACAAATGTCTCGTCAATTGTATGAAACATTCTTAATGCTTGCCATCTGGTGAAATGTTATGATTACACTTCTTCGTACAGTGCACGAAATGAATTTCATGAAGATCAACAAATTGCTGATTCTCTTCATTCGTATTCATACATGTTGGTTTTGCTCCTCGGGTGTGCTGGAATCATTGATTTTTTTTTTCAATTGCATAATGCAACTTCATCTGGCAACCCTGTCATGCTGTGAAGTTGTGTTTATCTGCCGTGTCATCTGTTAACTATTGATTTCGGCGAAATTCTAGCCCCACAATTAATTAAACGCGTCATCATACTGCCCGCTACCGATCAAACAATCCGCCACTAGAGTTAGTCACAACTTTCAGTCAGGTAGGATTAGCGAATGCAATATTTTCCGAGCGGACTAGAGTGTGGGCTGAGTAACCGCCATTGCACTATTTAAAAATCCCCCCCCCCCTCGCCCCTCTCCACCTGCACTGTTATCGCAGCTCTGGGGTGAGTGCCGTCTGCCGTAATAAACAACTACATCCCGACCATTCCACCCAGCACCACTTCGATTGAAAAACGAACTCACCTGTATTTTCTTGTACCAAGCAAGACAATATAGTTTACCTGCTGCTCCTTGTCTTCTCACTCTGCAATCCGAAAAATTTCAAGCCTCGTCCAGCTTCGATAATTTTGTCAATCGTCCGCGTCGCTACAACCATCAGCGCCGGCTTCATTCATCGTGATCTTGAGGTAAACAAACCAAGCTACATCGCCACCGTGAGTGTGAGTCGTCTGTCGTCAGAAATCACTCATTCTCGCATCTGTAACTGCCAATGTTGCCAGTGTCACCGCCATAACCATTTTGTAGTGTGTGGTGACGTTTAACTGACGCTTATTACTATCACTACCACGGTGATCCATTTCTGATTCGGCTGTTGTTAGCAACGATGAAAATTTGTAACAGCTGTGCAAATTCTATGACTGCGATCGGAAGTTGTTTGCGGCGGTTTTTGTAAAGCTACTTTCCATTACAAGTGCGCACACCCGTCGGAGTCGTTCTACAAGGATATTTGTGGAAATTCTGCTGTTTTTTGGCTCTGCAAAGGATGTTGCGATATGATGAAGAATGCTCGCTTCAAAAGTGCCATGACGTCGACAAACGCTACTACTTTGGAACTCAAGGATAGTTATCAGAGAGTGGTTGAAGAACTGAAAGCGGAGATAAAAAACAGTCTAATTGAGATGAAGCAGGGAGCTTCATCAAATTGTCTCCTGCTGTGCTCTCGCCGCTTCCACGTCAATTCCAATTCAGGGCTCGCACCACACCCAAGCGCACTTGTGACGAGGATCCTCTCGAGCTAGTAGAACAGCTGACGAAAATGTTCTGCGGGACTGGTCAATCCGGAATCAGTACTCTCGGAGAATCAGCGGCGAGACCTGATGAAAAGTTTTGGGTGTATTTAGCCAAAATATCGCCTGATGTGTCCGAAAGCGAGGTGCAAAATCTTGCAAACGAGTGCTTGCAAACAACCGATGCCGTAGCCAAATCCTTGGTACCCAGAGGAAAACCGCTATCGATGCTATCGTTTGTGTCCTTCAAGGTGGGTGTTCAAAGGGATCTCAAATCCAAGGCAATGGATCCCGCCACCTGGCCTCGAGGAATAGAATTTTGGGAGTTTATTGACCATGGTTCGAATGTCCGGAACAACTTCCTCGAATCATCTACAGCATCAGTCCAATCAACAAGTCTCAACATAGAAGTGCATCTTTCTGTGCCACCACCTTGTTCATCCGACTCTCCACTGAAATACTTGACGGTGTGATAAACGTCAGAGGCATCCGTACTAAAACGCATGATCTATTTTTGAAGCTATCGTCCTGTGACTATGATATTGTTGTGCCAACGGAAACATGGTTGCATTCAGGCATCTCAAACTTGGAATTTGCTTCAACTTACAGCATATTTCGATGTGATCGGAGCTCGGCCACCAGCGACCTCAAACGTGGTGGTGGAGTTTTAATAGCAGTTAAAGCCACTCTGAGCTGCAGGTCCGTAGAACTGGAGAACTGCAATAACCTCGAGCAAGCTGTTGTACGCATCAGTCTCCAGAAGTCAAATGTATACGTTTGCGGAAATTACCTTCGTCCCAACTCGCATCCGGCGTTATATTCCTCGCAGTCTATAGTGATTCAGCAGCTAAGTGAACGTATTTCGGATTCCGACATAATCGTTGTTGTGGGTGATTATAATCTTCCCCAGCTTATCTGGATAGACGACGAGGATGTCAATGGACTGCTGCCGGATCCAATGCTTCATCCGAACAATAAATCGAGCTTGTGGAATCGATGGTCGCTTCCGGTCTTCACCAAGTCAACGAGATTCCAAACTCTTCGCAGCATACCAGTGTTTCCACTCTATCGGTATACCATGCGGCATATTGGTCATCTGGCGTGGCAGCCCCATTCTTAGTTTCATGCTACCGATAAGGCGAGAATCTCCATCAGCTGTATATCCGAGGACAGTGATTCCAAGCTCACGCAATTGTTTCTCCATAATAGCCCATCGGAGCAACACTTGATCAATAGAAAATTTGTTATCTGTGCCGAAGCTCAACAAGTTTAATGAAACTGTTTTATTTGCAACAGAAGTGGCCAAGATCACATCGACAATTGATCTTTTTGCCCTCGAATCTATGTATTGTTTTATCACTTCAGGAGATGTGGCAGGATAGGATCCAACCTCCGGGATACCATTCTCATCCATGCGTGGATACAGACCTGCCACTTGATTCTCTGCTATATCGTATGTGATCCTTGGCGTTAGCTTTGTTTCATCTTCGGAGATGAAAATAAACATTGGAAGATTTTTTTTCTGCAGAAAATGTTTTAGTTGGATGGCACGTAGCTGTCCTTCGATGATCTTTTCACATGACTTGCCAATATAATGAATAATTGTGGATGCAGAAGGAAGCCCTAGGTTTAACACTAATTCTTCGTAGTCTTTGCGGCCTCCCATCAAATACGGATACGCGCTGATGTTTTTGATTTCATCTGAATATCGAGCGCCTTTTGAATTACGTGATAAATGTTTGAAATCGTTTTTCACTGTTTCTTTGATTATTACTTTAACCATAGATGTCAACGGGAGCCGATCAACAAAAGCTAGTAAATGACAAGAATTGTTTCCTTTGGATGAACTTGAACAAGAAGATTTAACTTTGGAGGTGGATGCGCATCCTGAAGTCGTATTTAATTGGGAAACTAGGAGAATTTAAAATTTAACACTTCATTTGATCACTTTTTAAAAAATAAAAAATTAAACCTTGAAACACTTTTTTAAATTTTCGCTAGTAATCGCGAGCAAATTCCCTAGTTTCCCAATCACAATCGTTCTACTAATACCATAGACTAACTCTAAGACCAGTAGGTCCGATACAAAAATGATTTTTTTCTTGGCTCAGTCAGTACTAGAACATCGTCCCAAGCTCGGTCCCAAGCTCAATAATGCACCCCTTATAATGAACTCACATAAACACACTCTCAAATACTCTGTCAAAATAACACAGCAAATCAAAACAAAGGCGCAAATATGTATAACAAGGTGCTGGCTTCAAGGTGTAATTCGGACCAAAGGGTTCTACAACAGTGAACCAATTTCAAATCGCTAGTTACATATTGATTGTTGCTAATACGCTCAAAAAAGATTTTTTTTTTTTTTTAAATAGTGTTTAAAAAAAAAGTGAAAGTCGTATTTAATGCTAATTTGTCGAAAAAACTTGTTATTTTCATCTGTTTAGTATCTCGTGCCGCTACAGTTGAAATTTTTATGTTCCTTTTAAAAAACGGCTAGTGCTGCACTGCAGTTTTGGTTTGAAAGTCTCTAGCACCATAAAATCGAGATCGTCTTCTTCTTCTGAATCCACATCCAACTTCTCGTGGGTATAATTTTCAATGAATCTCTTCATATCTTCCGGAAAATTCACTAGCAGTAAAAAATAGTATTGATTATTCATATAAGCATTTAATTATTTCCAGATTGTGATAGATGGTTTACTTACTGTGATCTTTTGTATGAATGGAATATTTTCCTATCATCCAGTGACTGTTTTTCTCTGAAAGTCTGCGTGCTTTTATCTCGATAAATTTATGGCAAAATAAACACTCGACTTTGGCAGTAAAATTATCAACAATTTGGATTCTGGGCTGCCTCGACTTCAAATCGTAATCGTTTCCGATGAGTTGCCGTATGATGCGAACGTGAGCCATAACATTTGTGATACTTTCACTCATTTTAAATGTTAACCTCGATGATAACGTAGCAAAAATAGTCCTCAGTATAAATATTTTCTCATCGTCAATGTTTACACTTCATTCGCACTTAAAATGTAGAAAGTTCTTCAGTTCTATGTATTGAAAACTATTTGATGACCTTGATGACAGGCACACGTTAATAATACAATAGTCGGAATGAAACAAATTATACCTACAACAATACAAGAGAAACACAATTCACGGTGAAAAACACACAGAAAATACAATCAATGATGAATCTAATACACTGCAATACTAAAATACTCGAAAATACTTCAATACCCAACAGTCGGAGACTAAACTGTTTGATTACTATTATAATAGGCCTTCAAGTACTGTTTCGTTCATATCTTCGTAACGAAATGTCCGAATGAAAAAAAAAATCAATAGCGTTCTATGTTGTAGCTTCCATTTGCCGTCAACAGAACTGAAATCGGTTCACAGATGGCTGAGAAACCGATGTGACATTATTTGTAACGCACGCACACACACACACACACACACACACACACACACACACACACACACACACACACACACACACACACACACACACACATACAGGCATGTGCTCAGTTCGTCGAGCTGAGTCGAATGGTATATGACACTCGGCCCTGTGGGCCTCGTATAAAAAGTCGAGTTTTCAAGCGATCTTAATACCCTTCTATTGATGTAAGAAGGGTAAAAAGGGATGTAAGAAGGATGTAAGAAGGGTAAACCACTGACGAAACAACCCATGCAGACAAAATTTGGCAGCTCTATCTGTCGAACTCTAACCGTGATGGCAAAAACAGTGAAGCAACTCCGTTCAGAAGTGTGCGCATTCAAAGAACGCTACCCCACCGCGTCGAAAATGGACATCATGTGGCACTTTGTGGACGCCGGATACACCCGTTCCGGAAGCATCAACATCATGGCACTTGTTATGAACTGAAATACCTACCTGTATCAACTATAATACCTACCTACAACAACTGAAATAATTTACTCTTAAAACAAACTTATTAAACTGTACTCACCTTTTAATGAAGTTAAAACCATCTTGAACTCCTCTCACACTAGGATACATCTTGTTTATTAGCCTATCTGTTTCTTTTGCCTTTTGCATCAATCAGAAGAAGAAAAAGCAAATGCCAAAAAATAAAATTCATTTGTAACGAATGCTTCGGTACGTGACCAACAGCAGCTCATGCGCCACTCACCAAAGGGTGAGACTGCTGAGGCTGTCAGTGGCCCGGCAAAGGCTCTTTTCTAGGGCGGGTTGAATTTTATACCTCAAACACCCAATCACACTTAGCTGACCACGCGCAGACACAACAAATACCAATTTAAACTTATCCAATTCAAAACCCCATCCAAAACACCAATTCTAACTCCGAAACTGATTAACTTTAGACCCAAGGAGATATTTGGTATAAATTCCTAATAAATTTCAATTCGCTAAGTCGTCAACCTTCATACAGGTGTAAGGCCTATTGGTTTTCAACTCCTGTTTATTCTTCGACCCAAAAAAATCATTACAGAGGCCTAACGATCTGAAAGTGACGTCACTAATTGGCTTAAAACATACCTAGTCCTAGCTTGTTTGTTATCTTACTTGCTAATAATATTAAATATATTTACAATGGAAAGATCTGACCTTATTTCGGTGCGACTGTACTCAGCATGCATCGACGATTCGGAAAATTTGAAGATTCGCTACCATCTCTCGAAGAAAGGTTTGAAGTTGCATACATCCACGCGCTTGCTTATGCCGTAAGGTTTGGCGCCAAAGCTTCAACTCCGGATAGTACGTCTCGTAGGGCTACCGACGACCTCCTGCTTACAGCGTTTGCGATGATGGCTCACTCACACAACGATTCTTGCTGCGGTGTCTTGGAAGCTTTGTTTGCGTTTCGTGCGATGACTTGTGTATCGCGATTCGTAGGAGCTTTCGGTGTTGCGGGTCGTGTTGCGTAGCGGATGTGAGAGAGGAAGCTTTTAAAATGAGAGGTGTAGCGCACTAGGGCGGTTCGGTCAACTAGGGTGACTCCGGATCAAATGGTTCACCGCCAAATTCACCCCACGCAAGCACCCGCGATGACCAGCGGGATTCACCTGGTCAAGCGAATAATTTTAACATACTTATGTCGCACTACTTAGGCATAATTATTGTCTTACCTGACGGTAACAGGAGCTTTTCTCACCTGTTAAGGTGGTGCACAAATCTAAAGTCTAACCAAAATTAGCTTCTAAAAAAAACTGCTATTAGGGTCGTTCTTTTCCAAAATTTTATCATTATTGTGTTTTTCACCTTGTTTTTGTTATAATAAAATTTTTACACAATCGTTAACAATTTTCGTAACTTTTAACTTTTTCGTAAACCCACCCCCATCTCCTTCTGCCTCATGTCAACCATATCTAGGCGTCCCAGTTCATCCTTAGTTTAGACGTAGACTACGTCTTACGGCAAGGGTAGGGTGTCAAATGAAAATCTAAAATATTGCGACCGTCACGAAAAATCGTACCTTTTGTACGCAAATAACTCAAATAATACACGATAGATTTACATGATTTCTTTCTCAATCGGTCGGAAATTTTACCGCGCTCCAATTCATTGTCAAACATTATTCTCATACAATAGTAAACTTTTGAAAATAACGCAAATATAAGGTGATGTCTTATAATGTCATTTTGCAGAGTAAATTTACCAAATTTCCTATCACAGATTTCAAATCGAAGCAAGGAACGTCTAGCATAATCTGCTTCTTCTTTGTATTAGAGAGGGACTTTAACCAATCATGTCATTCGTCTCTCCATGTACGTCTCGCATGCAGCTGAGAACGGCTTAAAAGACACACTTTGGAAAAACAAATCCTCATTCGTTTGGCAGCATTGAAGCTGTGCGGAGCTAGTCGCTGGTAGCTGGTCGCAGGCAGTGGGTCGCAGCTGCTTTATTCGTTTGTAGCGGAGCTGGTCGCAGAGGCAGCTGGTGGTGGTAAGTAACAAGGCTCTCCCAAACAGCGATCGTCGCGATGAGGTATAATGGCGGATTATGGGGGCGCACAATCGCGTCGGTTGTTTCGTCGCGACTTCGAAAATGCTGCTGTTTGGGGGAATGCGTCCTTGGGGGCGAGAAGCAGTAGGTGGAAATAATCTGTCCTTTTGAGGACAAAAAATAAAATAAAAGAGTTGTTTATTAAAGAACTAATCTTAAATTTAGTTCGGTTCTCGATGGAAAGCGAGCCGTCGGTAAAAATTGTACCCAGCTGGTTGGCGCAATCCATAAATTGATAATCTTTCCTTTTGAGGACAACCAATTTAATTAAAAGAGTTGTTTATACAAGAATTAAACTTTTATTTCGTTTGGTTTGTGCGCCATTTAATCTAGTGCCGATTTGTTCGTCACGACTGCAAAAACGCTACTGTTTGTGGGAGAGCCTCCATGGAAGGCGAGCAGGACAATTCTCCGTCGGTGAAAAAAATGTCCTAGCTGGTTGGCGCAACCCGCGATGAATCAATAAATCAATTCAATTTCTTATTTAAGAGAATTATTTGAATAAGAGTTTATCTTACACTTCGGACGATTGGCGGTCATATTGGATTTTGCCAAGTCGTTACTAGGCAACAGTGTGCTATGCAGTGGATCCATAAAATCAGTGAAAATAAATCAAAGCCTGCCCTTTTACTTAACATGTTTTATATTTCCATTCATTTGTCTTACATATTAATTTTTACATTTTAAGTGTTTCAGCCCATTGGGCTCTTCAGCTTTGTTTTATTTTGGTGTTTGTTGTGTTTGAAATGTTTATGTTTTACATGAAATTGTTAGTTTTAAAATTTAACCAAAGCCTGCCAGTGCTTTGATTTATTTTCACCGAAAAATCCTACCAGATACAAATCCATCTTGGCTACTTCCAATTTAATATTCTAAGCTTGAGAGTTTAACTAGAAATTATAACACTTTTGATTGTTATTTTTGTATTCTCCCCAGCGCGGAAGTAACGATCTTTGATGAAGTTTTTTCAGAAGCAGATAATTTATCATCTCCATGCAAAGCGCTAGGAGCGGACAGTAATTTTATTGCTAGAACAATTAGACATGAAGAGAAAGTGTATTGACAGATCCGTAAGAGAACGGCAGGCTTTTGAAATTGAATAGATGTAAGTTTGAAAACGAGCGGAGGGCATTTGAACGGTAGTATACGATCAGGCACATAACCCTTTGTCATACTACCCTATGCAGGATAGGCAAGGGGGGAAATCTGGGATTTCCCCCCTTGCCTATCCTGCATAGGGTAGTATGACAAAGGGTTATGTGCCTGATCGTATACTACCGTTCAAATGCCCTCCGCTCGTTTTCAAACTTACATCTATTCAATTTCAAAAGCCTGCCGTTCTCTTACGGATCTGTCAATACACTTTCTCTTCATGTCTAATTGTTCTAGCAATAAAATTACTGTCCGCTCCTAGCGCTTTGCATGGAGATGATAAATTATCTGCTTCTGAAAAAACTTCATTAGAAATTATAAGAAAATTAGTATCTTCCATTTAATTCCAACTACCTTTGCTTATCTTCGACAGATAAGCGTATTTCGTCTACAATGTGCAGACTTCTTCAGTGTCTCGTACTAATAACTCGACTAAGTCGAGACGAGACACTGAAGAAGTCTGCACATTGTAGACGAAATACGCGTATCTGTCGAAGATAAGCAAAGGTAGTTGGAATTAAATTGAAGATACTAATTTTCTTCTACTTTCTAGTTACAGGTATTCCACTAAACAGCTCAAACCCTCTAGGATTCTTGAGAGTTTGTTTGATTGGGATTTTCGTTTCAAATTGTCAATTGACAGCCAGTGGTATTAGCAAAACTTGTTTTCTCTTCGTCGTTTTCACATTAAACCACACAAATTCCCTATCGCGGACACCATTATCGATGTCGAACATGATATTCCGAACCAACATTCTCTGTAAATTCCAATTAGTAGTGTGTTATAAACAGTTGTTCTTTTGTGTTAACGATTCACGTTGGATAGAGTCCTACCTCAAGGAAGAAAAACTTGTTGAGAAACATAGTGAAAGTGAGAATGCCTAACCGATTTGATCCAGAACGCTTGCGCAGATTCAGGAAGCGCATAAAGAGCGAACATACGGGAAATCCTCCGAAACGACCATGCACCGATGCCGAGCAAGCTCGTAGTTATCGGGCGAAATTGAAAGCAGCAAGAGTTAATGCGTTGCCAACAACTAGTGAAGACGCTGGAGAAGGTCCTTCAACTCGAGGTAGGAAATTGATATTTATTAAATTTAAATCAATTTGACAAAGTGCATGTCATCAAAGCAATTGAATATCTCTCTATGTTATCGCTCCCTGTCTTAATAAATTTCAACATAGTATTAATTGTATTCTGGTGATGACATGCGCCGCGTGCTTTTACATCATACGAACCTACAAATGATATCGATACAACTAATGCGCTGAACATGTTTCAATGCGTGATTATTTTCTCAGGTGTTTATTTTATATTTATAAGAATTTATCATATATTAACCAACCTTTTCTCCCATACCCATTGCAAAGAATAATGGTTTTCCCGCCCCTCTTCCTATCCGTTAAATTGTAATTCCTATTAACCTCGAGACGGCCGCGAGTAATCGGCTCCATTCCTCTAACTTTAGTTCTAAGATACCTGATGTATACAAATATGAAAACTTGGCTCTGTAAAGTTGATTCGATTGAGCCTGTACAAATAAATGATTATTGAAAAAAAAAGAATAATGATATTTTATAAAACTCACTCTCTTTCTTCTGCGAGATCTAGTATATTTCGATTTCCCTAATTTTAGCCATAATGGATTCACTAATTTACCTGATATTCACATAGAAACATGAATAATAATTTCAGTCAAGTTAAGTCGATGGATATGGATATCATTAAGGATTCTTGTTCGAACGAATTTCAGTAAAGTTGATTTATTTCATCGCTCCGAGCACAGCCAAGTTGCTCTTTTCGATTTTCATTTCACCAGGTATGATTTAGAAATAGATTCCTTAGTTTGTTTGTTTGTTTGATATATTATTCAACACTTTATATATGTTTTTGCCAGGTCTCACAATCAAACAGATTAAATATTTTATTGCACGCAACCTGGTGAAATACATCAGAAAAAGTATGCCAGTTATTGTGACTGGCAATTTTAACATCATTGTTCCAAAGTCAGAGAAACTTCCCTTCATTGATTTCATGAAGAAGTACCTTTATCTCGACTTGGTTTTGAACTGTGATCAAACAACTAGTCGTGATGAAGATTCCGCCGCTTTAACCTTCGTTCGTGACGTCCGTTTGCAATGCCAGCAATATTATGCATTTTTCTTCAACCACCGTCAAACGATTTTGATTTTCGACGAATGAACATTTAAAAATGTCAAGCGATTTGATTATAAGAATGAGCAAAACTATCATTAATTTAATAATTTTATATTCACTAACAGATCCTCAACTATCTTCTACGCCTTAAAGATAGTCCATCGTAAAACGTGCAACCGTGGCCGTGTCATCATTTAAACCAAAAGGCCCTTTTCAGGGCCACCAAAGAGTTATAAAGAGTGTACAAGAGAATTTTCCCACGCACTGACTTCATAAGACCAAACGGCCCTTTTCAGGGCCACCAAATAATATCCCAAGAGCGAACAATAGATTTTTCTTACATACTGGCTTCAAAAAGCTAGTCTAATGTCCCATGAGAGCCGCACCCGTCATATTGTGACCTAAATTGCTTCTATCTGTAACGGTTAGCGACCGGCACGAATAATTGAAAACCTTTTAACGCTAATAATAGCCACACAGAATTTCCATGACAATATAATGCATCACTTGGTTTAACGTAGTCTACGTCAACCGGTCGTGTCTTGTACACAACCCCACTGATTTTTTGTTTGTTTTTGAGCGCGTGTATAAATTTCTTTGTACTCTGTTTAAAATGGTGAATTTGTTCTGCTCTGTAGTTGGCTGAATGAGATCCGTGGAGATTCTCATGAGTTCTCGGAGACAATCGTAACGCTTTGCTTCGAAAAGCTTCAGTTGTCTCACGAATTCAGGGAGATAGCGCGTAAGCTGATGATAGCGTGAAAGCTTCCTTTAGCTGATGGAATAGAGATTACACTGTAAATCTAATTGCTGGGTTTATAGAAATAATTGCAAAAAATATTTGTTACA
Source organism: Aedes japonicus (assembly GCA_034211315.2). Taxonomy (NCBI): domain Eukaryota; kingdom Metazoa; phylum Arthropoda; class Insecta; order Diptera; family Culicidae; genus Aedes; species Aedes japonicus. The sequence continues at coordinate 20,037 of JASCZW010005072.1, read as the reverse complement.
TTTTCAACGATGCTAAATAAAAAAAAATTGAAATTTTTTATATCTCAATTTTTTTTTCTTGTGAGCATTTTAATTTTTTTTTCGACGTAGACTACGTCTCACGGCAAGGGTAGGGTGTCAAATGAAAATCTAAAATATTGCGACCGTCACGAAAAACCGTACGTTTTGTACGCGAATAACTCAAATAATCCACGATAGATTTACATGATTTTTTCCTCAATCGGTTGGAAATTTTACCGCGCTCCACTTCAATTGTCAAACATTATTCTCAAATAATAGTAAACTATTGAAAATAACGCAAATATAAGGTGATGTCTTATAATGTCATTTTGCAGAGTAAATTTACCAAATTTCCTATCACAGATTTCAAATCGAAGCAAGGAACGTCTAGCATCATCTTCTTCTTCTTTGTGTTAGAGAGAGACTTTAACCAATCATATCATTTGTCTCCCCATGTACGTCTCGCATGCGGCTGAGAACGGCATAGAAGGCACACTTAGCAAAATTTTTCCTCAGTCGTTTGGCAGCATTGAAGCTGTGCGGAGCTGGTCGCTGGTCACAGCTTTATTCGTCTCGCAGCGGTGTTGGTCGTAGAGGCAGCTGGTGGTCGCGTAGCAGATAGTGCTCGCGTAGCAGCTGGTGGTGTTTAGTACTGAGGCTCGCGATGAGGTAAAATGGGGGCGCATAATCGCGTCGGTTTGAGCAAGCCGCAATCTTATCTCATCGTGGCAATTGTTTCGCCGCGACTTCGAAAACGCTGCTGTTTGGTGGAAAGCGTCCTTGGGGACGATCAGCAGTAGGTGGAAATAATCTGTCCTTTTGAGGACTATTAATTAAAATAAAAGAGTTGTTTATTAAAGAACTAATCTTCAATTTAGTTCGGTACTTGGTGGAGGGCAAGCTGTCGGTAAAAATGTTACCCAGCAGGTTGGCGCATTCCATTAATTGATAATCTGTCTATTTGAGGACAACCAATTTAATTGAAAGAGTTGATTATACAAGAATTAAACTTTTATTTCGTTTGGTTTGTGTGCCTAATACCATGGTGCCGATTCGTTCGCTGCAACTGCCAGAACGCCTCCATGGAGGGCGAGCCGTCGGGAAAATTTTACCCAACTGGTTGGCGCAACCCACTTATAAATAATCTATCCTTTTGAGGACAACCAAACCAGTGCAGAGAGTTGTTTATATAAGAATTAAATAAATATTTCGTTCGGTTTGTGCGCCATTTAATCTAGTGCCGATTTTTTCGTCACGACTGCAAAAACGCTACTGTTTGCGGGAGAGTCTCCATGAAAGGCGAGCAGGACAATTCTCCGTCGGTGAAATTTTTTTCCTAGTTGGTTGGCGCAACCCGCGATGAATCAATAAATCAATTCAATTTCTAATATATGAGAGTTATTTGAATAAGAGTTTATCTTACATTTCGGTCGATTGGCAGTCATATTGGATTTTGCCAAGTCGTTACTAGGCAACAGTGGGCTATGCAGCGGATCCATAAAATCAGTGAAAATATATCAAAGCCTGCCGGTGCTTTGAATTATTTTCACCAAAAAATCCGACCAGATACAAATCCATCTTTGCTACTTTCAATTTAATATTCTCAGCTTGAGAGTTTGTTTGATTGGGATTTTCGTTTCAAATTGTCGATTGGCAGCCAGTGGTATTAGCAAAACTTGTTTTCCCTTCGTCGCATACCTTAAACCACACAAATTTCCTACCACGGACACCATTTTCGATGTCGAACATGATATTCCGAACCAACATTCTCTGTAAATTCCAATTAGTAGTGTCTTATAAACAGTCGTTCTGTCGTGTTAACGATTCGCGTTGGATAGAGTCCTTCCTCTGGGAAGAAAAACTTTTTGAGAAACAGTGAAAGTGAGAATGCCTAACCGATTTGACCCAGAACGCTTGCGCAGATTCAGGAAGCGCATAAAGAGCGAACATACGGGAAATCCTCCGAAACGACCATGCACCGATGCCGAGCGAGCTGGAGGTAATGCGTTGCCAACAACTAGTGAAGACGCTGGAGAAGGTCCATCAACTCGAGGTAGGAAATTGATATTTATTAAATATAAATCAATTTGACAAAGTGCATGTCATCAAAGCAATTGAATATCTCTCTATGTTATCGCTCCTGGTCTTAATAAATTTCATCATAGTATTTATTGTATTCTGGTGATGACATGCGCCGCGTGCTTTTACATCATACGAACCTACAAATGATATCGATACAAATAATGCGCTGAATATATTTTAATGCGTGATTATTTTCTTAGGTGTTTATTTTATACTTATAAGAATTTATTATATATTAACCAACCTTTTCTCCCATACCCATTGCAAAGAATAATGATATGTTATAAAACTCACTCTCTTTCTTCTGCGAGATCTAATATAATTATATATATTTCGATTTTCTTAACGTTTTAGCCATAATGGATTCACTAATTTACCTGATATTTACATAGAAACATGAATAATAATTTCACAAGAAAACCATAGACCATATTTTAGGTACGCATTTAACCTTATATTCCCAATTATTTCCTAATGTATTCATCACATAGTAAATTGTAGAATATAAAAGTTTTTAATGGGAAAGTAAGAGTGAGCGGTTGTGTATTTTTTGATAGGCTTATTCATACCAACACCTATATAACTAAATGAATATAGTGGGAATTTTAATGTTTTGAAATGAAATGGCCAATTGATCACATGAGAAAGTCATTTAGATGTTATAAAGTAGCTTTATATTCCGTAAAGTATACCGAATATAGCCGAATGCCAGGAGCGATAATATAAATAAATGCCAGGAGCGATGAAATAAATAAACATTACTGAAATTCGGTCGAACAAGAATCCTTAATGATATTCATATACATCGAAAGTTTTCGACTCAATAATGTTAGTTGGTGACTTTTCATGGTCCAGTACAGCAAGCGCCTTGGCGTAGAACTAGTTGAATATCGTTTCTAGCTAACGTGCGGTACATAATCGACTGAGTCAAGAGACATGTACCCTATAAAATTGTTTATAACCTTACAACAACTGCAAGATAATTTTTGTAATTTTCTGTTTTATAAAACTTCCTGAACTTTGAACATTTTTAGAGACGCTTACACATCTGAAAATGTTGCAATTGATTATTGTGTTTTCATAACAATCGCGAAACCTGTTGGATATTTTCTGATAAAGAATTTTATCGTAATTTGATTTCTAGAGTATTTCAATGTTTATTATTACCCTTGAAATCCAGAATTGCTAAAATTGCATAAATTGCAAATCTTTGATTCTTTGAAGTAGAATTTGGCAAAGGCATACTACAAATCAGATTGTATACAAATGATCCGAATGGTATGGTATTTAAATGGTGAATGTTGAAAAGGAGACAAGGCATAAGTCAAAATATATGTTTGTATGTACGTATTGACTGATTCCACGCCAAATCGGTCGGTCACCAAACTCAACTATCTTCGATTTTGATGAAACTTGGTACACGTCTTCGGTATGTTTAAAAAAAAAAATCCACTGGTGTTAAGATTATTTGGATTCAAGAGTAACTTTTGAGATGGGTGTATGTTTTTTTTCCAACATTTTACTTGAAAAATCGTAGTTCAAAAACCATTACATTTAGAGAAAAACTTTATATGGGGGAGTTGTAGAGAACTAAAAAGGCTTAGTAAAAAAAATGTACACAGAAAAAAAAAATTTTTTTTCATAAAGAAAAATCGAAAATAAATACTAAAAATCAAATATAAAAAAAAACATATTTTTAATATTTTTCAAATTTGTTTTGTGGAAATTTGAGAAAAAAAGACACGTTTTGAAAAGAACTCTAGGATGGACGCTCTTATAATAAAAAAGTTTTCCGAAGAGTGAACTTTGGTGCATATTTCAAATTTTGGTTATTCATTATTATAAATGAAAATTAATTATACAATATGATTTTGGAGATCATTAAAAACAATAATGATTATAGTGATAAATCACCTGAACGCAACCGTTTTCGAGATTTTTCGGATTTTATCAATAGAATGAAAAAACCTCAGAAAATTCGCTCTTTTCTTAAGTTAATCGAGATTTCCACCAGAAATGATAAATTTTCCAAGATCTTCATATTATAACGTTCACATTACTCTAATGTCCTCTTTTCTTTTGATATCAGGATGATAAGAAGACTCATTTGAAAAGAACAAGATAAATAGCACTATTGTTTTAATATTGCAATCAATATATTTATAATTGTTTTATGGCTGTATCGGTCGGGCCGCTCAGAGAATGAAGGGAGCGAATTTGCTAAAGCGATGAAAGTAACAGCGAGATAGATGTCGCAGGGGCGACAAGTGTGAAATGGACAGATGATGAAATTATGCGGAGGGTCATATAGAAGAAGCATATTAACCGAACTGCTGACTATTTTGCCAAGCTCCAACGATGTTAGAGGTCGGGTGTAGTGTGTGAAAACTACACTCCGAACAGTTCGGTGATGTAGCGATGAAAGTAACACATATTGTTTAAGGTAGGTAGACAAATAGCAGCTATAACGTATGTCAGGTATATCTTCTCATAAAAAAAACAGCTAATGTACGCTGCCTGTAAACTACTAGAGATGTTTTATACCTGCATTTCCAAAGGTACCACAGCCAATATAAGGAGTGTATCGAAAAGTAGTTATAAACTTCCAAATAATAAAATAGGCATGAAAACATGGTTAAAATTAACATACTATTTCAGTTTATTATAGCTTAACATGTTTACAAAAGATCCAAACGGAAAAACTAGTCATCATGTTCATTTCTGTAGAATGCCCGTACCTTTGATTTGACACCTGCCATCAAATTCTGCACAGTGACCTTTGTGCACTTCCTGGATGCCGCTGCCCAATTTTTCTTAAAATCGGTCATGTTTTGGGACACTGTACCATCCTTCTTAAATATACGCTTGACTATTGCCCAATAGCGTTCGATCGGTCGCAACTGGGGACAGTTTGGTGGGTTGATGTCTTTTTCTACGAACTTGATGTTATTCTCCGTCAGCCACTGTAGAGTGGATTTGGCGTAATGTGCCGATGCCAAATCTGGCCAGAAGAGAGGAGGGGACTGGTGCTTTCTATACAATGGTAGCAACCTGTTCTTCAAACATTCCTTTTGATAAATCTCAGCATTTATAGTTCCTTTTGTATAGAAAATTGAAGAACGCAAGCCACATGTGCAAATAGCTTGCCAAATGAGCACCTTCTGACCGAATTTCTCCATCGCAACAGTCGTATCTGCGGTTGGCACACGTTCCCCAACAGATTTAGTATAAAACTGCGGCCCCGGTAGCGTTCTTGAATCTTCTTTAACGTATGTTTCGTCATCAAAATGCACTGGTCGACATTGTCCAAAATGCAGCTGTACAGCTTTCGAGCCCTGGTTTTGGCACGAGACTTTTGTTCCGGAGTTTGTTTGGGCACTTACTGCTTTTTGTACGTCTTCAAGTCATTCCTGCGCTTGATTCGTTGAATCATTCCGATGCTGGTCCTGAACTTCTTGGCTAGATCGCGAGTAGAGGCAGATTTGTTCCGTTGAATATAATCCACAACTTTTTGGTCCAAATCGGGGTTGCTGGAGCCGGGTTTCCGGCCACTTCTTGGTAAATCCTTGAGGGAGCACTCCTTACCAAACTTTTCGATGATGCGTTTTACACTTGCCGGGTGAACATTTACTCTTTTCGCAATCTGGTTGTAAGTAACACCCTTTTCGGTGCACCAAGTGTGCAGAATTTTCTTTTTAGTCTCAAATTCAATTCGCGACATTTTGAATACAACTTTATCAACGGAAATGAATGAACCGAATAATCATTTTTGACATGTAAACAAAGCAAATGGGGCTTACACGCTAAAAATATATACAGTAGTTTATGCGTAATAACGCATCGAATGTTTATAACTACTTTTCGATACACTCCTTATATGCTCATACATAGTCGCATTCATCAGTAAAATCTATCTGAGTGAACTGAAAATGGAGTTTAACATGAAGAAGTGTTGTATGCCGTTTCCCACTAAACGGTGCTCAAAAAACCTTCGTAAATTAACCGAACAAAATGTCAAAAAACTCAAGTTTATGGGCAAAACACATTTGGACACTTCTTTGATGATTTGTGATAATTGTCGTTTGCATTTAAATAGAACGGAACAATCCCATGCTGCAATTTCGGAGCCTAGTGAGAAACCATCAATTACTAACATTATGGATCCACAACCATCTACATCACGGCAAGTAGACTTGTATGGTCTCGAGGAATCGCCATCGGCAATATCATTAATGTCAGTGCCATCTGATAGCAGTGTGCAAGATTATTCAAGGCGCCATAATATTGAGCTATTTAACAAGGGCGTAGCTGGAATCAACGTTTCGCCAATATCGGCTAAAAAGTTCCTGAACGTAAATTATGCCCGCAAAAAGATCAAAGATATTTCAAACGGCATTCGGACACACATATTTGGGGATCAAGCGGAGGAGGATGACCTGGAACAATTGAAAGTGAAAGCAGCCGAATATGACGAAATAATCGCGCAGCTAAAGGACCGGTATGCTGATCCAGAAACTTCGAGGGACGATCAAGTAAGGATACTTTCGGTTTTACCACAATCTTGGACAAATCAAAGAGTAATGGCAGAATTTGGAATAACAAACAAGTACATCGTATCACAAGCTAAATTCCTTGCAAAGCACGAAGGTGTTTATGAAAAGGGCGTACTTTTTGAGGTTTTGAAATTTTATTGAAAGAAAATCAGAAATATCTTGAAAACGGTTGCGTTTACGTGGTTTATCATTATTATCATTATTGTTTGTAATAATCTCTTAAACCATATTGTAACATCAAAATTTATTTATAAGAATGAATAACCAAAATTCGAAATATACACCAAAGTTTGCTATTTGAAAAACTTTTTTATTATAAGAGCGTCCATCCTAGAATTTTTTTTCAAACGTGTCTTTTTTCCTCAAATTTCCATAAAACAAATTAAAAAAATATTAAAAATATGTTTTTTTAGATATTTTATTTTTAGTAATTATTTTTGATTTTTCTTGATGAAAAAAAAAATTTTTTCTGTGTATATTTTTTTAAGAAAGGCTTTCTAGTTCCCTACAATTCCCTTATATAAAGTTTTTCTCTAAATGTAATGGTTTTTGAACTACGATTTTTCAAGTAAAATGTTGGAAAAAACACATACGCCCATCTCAAAAGTTACTCTTGAACCCAAATTATCTTAACACCAGTGGAATTTTTTTTTCCAACGTACCGAACTCATGTGCCAAGTTTCATCCAAATCAATGATGATCGGGTATGATTTTTGGGATTTCCGGCACATTCTGGATGGAATCCCTCTATTATACAATTTCCTCCGCTGCCTGTCGTTACTGAAATACCCCAAACGATGCAAAGCATTGTTGATGGTTCCGGGTATGGTGTGAATTCCGAGATGCAGGCCATTCAGGCACAGTATGACATACGAATAAACATTTAGTAATGTTAAGCGATTATGATCATAAGAATGAGCAAAACTATCATTTTAATCATTTTATATTCCCTAACAGATCCTCAACTATCTTCTAGGCCTTAAAGATAGTCCATCGTAAAACGTGCAACCGTGGCCGTGTCATCATTTAAACCAAAAGAGTTATAAAGAGTGTACAAGAGAATTTTCCCACGCACTGACTTCATAAAATCAAACGGCCCTTTTCAGGGCCACCAAAGAGTTATAAAGAGTGTACAAGAGAATGTTCCCACATACTGACTTCATAAAACCAAACGGCCCTTTTCAGGGCCACCAAATAATATCTCAAGAGCGTACAATAGAATTTTCCTACATACTGGCTTCGATCTATTGGCTTCGATCGCTGGTCTAATGTCCCATAAGAGCCACACCCGTCATATTATGACTTAAACTGCTTCTATCGGTAAGGGTAAGCGACCGGCACGAATAATTGAAACCTTTTTAACGCTAATAATAGCCACACAGAATTTCCCTGACATTATAATGCATCACTTGGTTTAACGTAGTCTTCGTCAACCGGTCGTGTCTTGTACACAACCCCACTGATTTTTTTTTTAATTTTTAATTATCTTGTTCTAAAATTCTAATAACGGATTGAACAATAAACCATTGATTTTGAATGGAATTCAAACAAAACTTTGATTTTTTCTGTACACTACTTGTATTAGTTAACCTATTGTAATTTGAATTTAAATATTTATTGAAATTGAACATCGATTGAAATTTTCCACCGGGTATTCTGAACCAGCATAGTCTCATTCCTTCACAATATCCATTCGCTTTCAAGTATTCTAAACTCAATAACATCAGAAATGTTTGATCAAACTGCTGTATAACTAACTGTTTAACTTCAGAAATATCTGAAAATAACTATAAATTAGAAGAAAAATTAGTAATCTCCATTTAATTCCAACTACCTTTGCTTATCTTCGACAGATACGCGTATTTCGTCTATAATGTGCAGACTTCTTCAGTGTCTCGTACTAATAACTCGACTGAAAATATTATTTTCATTTACCGATGAAATAACTCCAATGAGAGTTGGAAATTCCTATTTCTTGACAAACGTGTTCCCTAAGCTAAAATACTTCTCATTCGCGCCCTAAAAGCTCGCTCTCTCGATTGGAGCGCTTCCCTATTCAGAATAACCGGCGAGAAAACATCGCATACTGTATTACGGAGAGAAGAGATAAAGAACTGTCAAACTATGGATGGTGAACTTTAATTGAGAATTTACGTGAGTGAGTTACAGGTAGTTGTCTAATTGGCTTATATTTTATCGAAACCCGGGCTATTGCTTATTCTACGAAAGATAGTAATATTGAGAATCATAAACTAGAGGATAGCGGTAAGTACTCTAATCCTTACTAAACTCAATAGAAATTTATTTGATGACAATTTTACAGGGACAAAACTACACAAAACGAAACGAATGGCTGATCTACGTGCGAGGAAACAAGTATGTGACATCTCAAACACGGATACGATACCTCTAGGAGTGTTTTTTTGCGGTATGCCCTGGTTGATGGAGACGGGCTCAACATCGACATAGCTAGTTGTTTGTGCACCTTGCATGCTGCGAGAGATACCTTCAACGTGAGGTAACATGTACATGACTTCTCTAACGTTGGAAATAAACAACCTCTGGAGAGTGTTTTCATGATTTTAATACTCTTAGTTTATGTGCACCAGAATGATGTCACCATTATAGCTTGAATTCTGTATGAATTATGCTCTTTTTAGGAAAGACCCATGATATGCTCCGGCAATTCTTCTGCCGTCATATCCCTCAAGGATGTACGTATTTGAACCCAGATTATCCCTTACCCGCACTTTCGTGAATTTACTCGCTAGTTTACCCACAAAATCGCGACTTTTGTCAGACAAGTTTACGTTTTTCTTGTAGACGATGTCGCCAGGTTCGAAGTTATGTTTCGTATTCGCTCGAAGGTTGTATGATTTGGAGTATTTCTGGTACGCGTTCATGAGATTCTGTCTTACCAGACTAAAAAGAGATTTCATTTCGTCACTAAGTTTGATGGGGTTGCAGTCAGGATCCTCTGATTCTCTCAGAAAGTCGTACTCCGAGCCTGAGCTAATCATGTTACCCCCAAAATTAATGAAGAACGGAGTATAGCCAGTGCTGTCATGTACGGAGGTTCTTATCGCTTGGGCAATTTTGTAAATCGATCGGTCCCATTCACGGTGATCTTTCTGCTGATGAAGTGAGCAGCGAATGGCCGTAACAATTACTCGGTTCACCCTTTCCACCGGATTCGGACTAGGGTGATAAACTGCGAGGTTCCAGTGTGTAACGTCATACGCTTTCAGCAGTTTACAGAATACCTCGGATTTAAAGACTTTCGCGTTATCGGAGATGCATACAGCCGGTACTCCAAACAAATTAATTACTTGGTTTTCTAGGAACATGCACACAGCTGGGGCGGTGGCGCTACGCATGCATTGAACCATTATGAACTTTGAAAAATGGTCACATACCACCAGAAGCCAAATATTTCCGCTCTTCGACCTTGGGTACGGCCCTAAAAAATCCCAAGAGATCATTTCCCAGGGTCTGGAGCAAATTTTCGGCTTTCCACAAACCGGTCTAACATTTAGATTTGGAATTTTAGATTCCTTGCAGATTAGGCAACTACTGCAGTATCGTTGGGCATCCGAAGACATTCGCGGCCAGTAGTATCGTTCGCGTAGTCTTGCTAGAGTTTTGAGAAACCCGTAATGAGCAACTTCATGGGTTTGCTTGATAAGGTTCCGACGTTCTGGCAATGGGACAACGTACTTCCATCTAAACCCTGGGTCTTCTAGAAGCGTGCTGTTAGTAACGAACTTATAGATTTTTCCATCTGCGATTTTGAAATCCTTGTAGCGTTCCGGGTATTTCTCAATCATCGTCCTCAACTGAGTGATGTATGGGTCCGGAGTGGTGCAATCAATGGTGCAAATAAAGCGCGAAAGAGCGTCTGCTGGGATGTTCTCTGACCCTTTTTTGTATTGGTATAAAACGTCGTATTTCGCCAATTTTAGAGGCCACCGTGTTATTCGTGGTGATTTTGACTCAATCGACATACTGTGAAGAAACGTAAGTCTCATAGCGTCCGTTTGTACTATAAATTGCGTTCCTTCCAAAAAGTATTTGAAATGCTCAATACTCATCAACACGGCCAAACACTCGCGTTCGGTTGCGCTATACCGGCGTTGGGTACTGGACAGCTTTTTCGAGTAATAAGCGATCGTACGACGTTCCCCTTCTTGCATTTGTATCAACACCGCTCCGATGGCCAAATCAGAGCTGTCTGTTTCTAAAATAAAAGGGCTTTGGAAATTGGGATTGGCCAAAATTGGAGCAGAAACTAATGCGGTTTTCAGCTTCATCAAAGCTATTTCGGCCTCCTCGGTCCACACGAATTTCTTTTTGTTCTTTTTCAAAAGATCGGTGATAGGAGTCGTTATATCGGAGTAATTCTGCACAAATTTCTGGTAAAAACTAGCTAAACCGAGAAGTCGTCGTACCTCTTTGACTGTCTTAGGACTCGGGTAATCCAACACAGGTTGTATTTTGGAGGTATCCATTGCCAGAGCTTCCTCTGACAAGACATAGCCAAGGTAACGGATTTGGGTCTGACAAAACCGACTCTTATTGAGGTTGATAGTCAATCCGGCGTTTCGTAAACGTTCAGCTACTTTCTGAATGAGCCCAAGGTGCTCTTCGAGCGTATTCGAGACTATTATAATATCGTCTAAGTGTGCATATACCCGTGGCTCCAGGTCATGTCCGAGTACCTTGGACATTAGACGAGCCATAGTCGCTGGCGCATTAGTAAGCCCGAACGGCATTACGGTGAAACGAAACAGGCCCTTATTAGTTTTGAATGCAGTTTTGTCCTTTTCCTCTTTAGCTAATGGTACCTGGTAGTACGATTCTGACAAATCGATTACGGAGAAGAACTTTGATTTTTCGATTCTCTGGAGAATACCCATCATATTTGGGAATGGAAAGTCATCTCTTTTAGTGGCCTGATTGAGTCGTCTTGAATCCAAACAGATTCTCCATTTCCTGTTAGATTTCTTAATTTGGAGTAGCGGATTGACAAAATCTACGACTCCTTCGCATTCTTCAATAACTCCTAATTTGAGCATTCGATCTACTTCCATATCGATAACCTGTTCGACTACTGGTGACCAACGGTAGGACGGGATTCTTTTGGGCTTCATTCCAGGTATCAGCTCTATCTTATGTTCCAGGATATGCGTTCGACCTAATGAGCCTTTTTTAGTAGCAGGTAATTGCTGCACAGCAAGGAACAGGGCTACACAATCTTCCTCTGTGAGCTGATGTTCGGTAACAATATCCCCAGGGACACTTATGGGATTCTCTGGAATCTCAATAGTTGGTATCTCCAGACTTTCATCAATTTCAATAGTTGTTTCTCTTTGATTTTCGGAGAAAGATACAGGCTGTATCTGGAAACAAATTCTTTCGCGATTTCCAAAATAGTCCTCAATGCAAACCAGTTCTTCTCGAAATTCATTCGATGGGATTTGGGTCGAAAAAGGTCCTAACAGCTGAAACCCGAATTTATTCAGAAAATCGACCCCCAAGATGAGATCCTTCTTAATTTCGGGTATTACAATGGTGGGAAGTACTTGCGTTGTAGATTTGTAGGATACTGGTAAATTAACATATCCGAGGCAATTATTGGGTGTGCCATCGGCAGTTGTTACTTGAAGTTGGAGGGGGTGTATAGCTAACCCCAATTTTTGTATTAAGGTGAAAGTTAATGGATTTCCGTTGGTCTGGTTCACACCCACTCGGGCCACACCTAAATTCAAGTTGCATAGTGATATTGGTCATATCGGTAAATGATGCAAAATATCTAAAACTGGAAGTATTGAAACCGTTAGACATGCAATGCTAATGAAAATTATTATTCCTATCATTTTAGTTTTCATTAAATTATAATTGTTGTTATAATTATTATAAATAATAATAATAATAAAAAATAAAAATAATACTATTATATAATAATAACAATAATAATAATGATAATAATAATAATAATAATAATAATAATAATAATAATAATAATAATAATAATAATAATAATTAATTATTATTATTATTATTATTATTATTATTATTATTATTATTATTATTATTATTATTATTTTATAAAACATATAATAATATAATATATAATAATAATAATAACAGTAATAGTAATATTAACTGTAATAGTAAAAGTAATAGTAATAGTTATATTTATTGTAATACTTATAGTTATAGTTAAAGTTATAGTTATGGTTACAGTTACAGTTATAGCTATAGTTATAGTAATATTAATAATAATAATAAAAGTAATAGTCATAGTTATAAAAATAGTAATAGTAATAGGAATAGTTATAGCAATAGTAATTGTTATAGTCATAGTAATAGGAATAGTAATAGTCATAGTGATAGTAATAGTAATGGTTTTAGTAATAGTAATAGCAATAGTTATAATAATTGTAATAGTAATAGAGCACTCGACACTGAAGAAGTCTGTGAGTAGCAGACGAAATAGGCCTATCTGTCAAAAGATAAGCTCATAGTGAAATTTAATGGAATTTGCTCGCGATTACTAGCGAAAATTTAAAATAGTGTTTCAAGGTTTAATTTTTTATTTCTTTAAAAAGTGATCAAATGAAGTGTTAAATTTTAAATTCTCCTAGTTTCCCAATCAGTAATAGTATTAGTTATATTTTTTCCGTCGGCCTATTTCCTCACATGGTGACAATTACCTACGCCAGGAAGACGACTCCACTTCCTGGACCCTACCTATCGACTCATGAATTAGAGCCGGGACTAACGGCTTTACTTCCCTTCCGAAGGAAGACGTGACCAGATTTTTTCCCCTCAGAAAAAACACCTACGGGGATTGAACCCAGACCCACTGGGGTGTCAAGTAGCAGTCACGCTTACCACTACACCACCGACGCCAGCAATAGTTATAGTTATAGTTATTGTAATAGTTATAGTTATAGTTATAGTTATAGTTATAGTTATAGTTATAATTATAGTTATATTTATAGCTATAGTTATAGTTATAGTTATAGTTATAGTTCTAGTTATAGTTCTAGTTATAGTTATAGTTATAGTTATAGTTATAGTTATAGTTATAGTTATAGTTATAGTTATAGTTATAGTTATAGTTATAATTATAGTTTATATTGTTATTGTTATAGTTATAGTTATAGTTATAGTTATAGTTATAGTTAGTTATAGTTATAGTTATAGTTATAGTTATAGTTATCGTTATAGTTATAGTTATAGTTATAGTTAAAGTTAAAGTTATAGTTATAGTTATAGTTATAGTTATAGTTATAGTTATAGTTATAGTTATAGTTATAGTTATAGTTATAGTTATAGTTATAGTTATAGTTATAGTTATAGTTATAGTTATAGTTATAGTTATAGTTATAGTTATAGTTATAGTTATAGTTATAGTTGTAGTTAAAGTTATAGTTTTAGTTACAGCTATAGTTAAAGTTATAGGATTATTAATAATGAAAGTAAAATAAAATAATTAAGGTTATAGTTATAATAATAATAATAGAAATAAAATGCTCGTTATTATTTTAATAATAATAATGAATATTTTTATAAATATAATTTTAAATATGCGTATTGTTTAAATTATTTGAATAGGTAGGCTTATAATAGTGAATATCATGGCAAAAATTATTTGTTTCGTTATAATTATTTTCATCATAAGTCATATTGTTGTCATTAAAATTATGGTTATTATTATATTTACTACCAGTTTTACTATTATTATGTTATGATGAAGTTGATTTTGATGATTTTGGTAATTACGGTTTTGAATTTTATGATCTCCATGATAGTCATGAGTATTATGATTAAAATGATTATTATCATAACAGTTATTATGATATGCATTATCAACATTATGATCATTTGTATCATAATCAAGAATGATATGGCCGTTAAAGCTGATAATCGTTTTTTAACTTTAATGATATGATATAATGATGATATTGATTAATATGATAACCATTTTATTTTTGATAAACTATTGTTCTGATGATAATGATTGGTATGATAAAAATTGTTGTAAAATTATCTTTACGATTCTAATGATTTTTCTTTTTTTCTTTTGATAGAAATTTTGATAGAACTTATTTGGATTACTTGAATATTTCAATATTTTCAGTATTTCAATAAATATATCAACAATAACTAATTAGAAATCATGGTAGCAAAAGTTGGTTTGATGATCAAGATTATTATTATGTTGAATTATAGTTATAGCAATTATCATTCTTATTTTATTGAGAATATTATAAATTGTTATTGTGATTTTTACATTTATTTTACATCGCTGAAACATTCACCTACTCCCGAACGTCTGAAAACCAATAAGGGTTGAGCTTGGTGGATATGTTCGTCACTTTTGTAGACTTACATTGCAATTAGTTCGCTTCTTTTGGATTAGTTATTATAATCAAAATTTTCGCCATGTTGTAACCATGTTATTATAATGTAATGATAATAATGATTATGAGTATTATTTAAGAATAACTATAGAATGAACGCACCTCCTCACTTCGCTATCACTGCAATAAAAAACTGATGAATTTATTGTAATGACATTGGCCAGGCTACGCTACCAGCAACTATTGCTGGCGGTCTGATATCATCGTTTTGACCCGTGGAAGCGTGAGGTAGGAACTTCTGAGGACCTGAGAGCTGTGTTATCCGAAGTATAACAGCTCTAAGCAGGATGCCATCTCAGCATTTGTAGCCCACTCACACACACACACACACACACACACACACACACACACACACACACACACACACACACACACACACACACACACACACACACACACACACACACACACACACACACACACAAACACACACACACACACACACACACACACACACACACACACACACACACACACACACACACACACACACACACACACACACACACACACATACACACACGTCATTTTATGATGATTCGAGCGATTCTCCGATCTGCAATTCGTAAATAATATGTTAGGCTTACATATGTTTGCACTACAATTTATAACACACCTCGGTTAACTTATATGGTATAATGTTCTTCACTGTTGCTTTGACAATAAAATAGGCGTTGAAAAACAGATTCAGTGTTTTGCTACAGGTATTCTCAAAATATTGGTCTTCCGCGTTAACTTCCACGACTTGGCTCTCTGGACTCGCCATATTAACAAATACCACGATTGCTCGTTTTGCATTCATCAACCACAAAGCTGATTGCATTTCCATATTTGTCTTCCGATCCAAAACAAGGGCTCCGTTTTCCAGCTTTTTGAAACCCAGATCTTTGATATTTCCGAAAGCTTCAGCAAATGTTTTTATGTTCTGTTTATTGTTACTGAGATTTTTGGCTTTTATTATAATAAGAGTTTCTCCACCGTCAGTTATTCCTGTTGGTAAAGAACATGTTAGTTTATATTATTATATATTATTTGAAATTAACCCTACCGTCAATAACACCACACATATAGTTAACCTGCTCGTTAAAATACACCCGCCTATGCCCCAAATTAACGTTATAGAACTTTTGTACTTCATTGATACCATAAGCTCTAGCTGCCTCATTAGCTCGAAGAACTCTTGAAATAAACGAAAGGTTTGTATATTGGTCTGCTCGCTGGTTGAAACATACGCTTTTCTTTGTGCAAATAATCGAGGGGACAAACTCAACCAACAACCGTCCTTTCGCGAATTTTTCAAGTTCAACGGTCGATGTTACTGCAAAACAAGTTGTACCTGCTGAAATCTAGAAATAACATATTGAGCCGACTATTATTTTTTTCCTCATTTATTATTATGACTGTTATGTTTTTTATAATAGGTTTTTTTAGTGCTCTTTATTATTATCATTAAAATTGAAGTTAAATTGTATTACCTGAAACTCTTCTCGTTTGAGTAATATTTCTTCTTCTTCAGGCTGTCGTCGTGCAAGTACTGCAGTATCTCCATATGCATCTTGCTTCTTACAGGTCTTTGAAGTTCGAATGAAATCTGGTCGAGACTTGGATTTCGAAGTGTAGAGTTTTTGGTTCTCCCGCTGTTTAACGTATTGATCATAAATTGCTCCAGGGTCTTTCCGCGCAAACTCCGCCAGTATGTTCTTGGACCAGCCATAACCTTCGTTTCTTAATAGAACGGCCATTTTGAACCTTCGATCGTAACTACCTAAGTTTGACAAGTTTTGGCGCTTTCCTGCCACAAATTTGGCATCTGAACTGAAGACGCGTTCTGCAGCATTTGTTTCGAGGCCTAGACGAAGCCTATCGGCATCTACTGCTACTCGCTCCATCAATATGCAGATAGAATTGAAAACTTTATCGTTCGACTTCAAAATATCAATTTTCGACGCTTCGGTGTCCACCTTGTTGCAAAAATATGATCGGCAGTTGCTATGTTCTCCAAATACGTGGTAGATAATGTTTCTAATGTCGTGCCTCAAGCCGTCGACATCAGTTCCTCCACTATCTCTGCAATATTTGATTGCTGATTGGAGGCCAATGCAGATTTTACTTACGAAATCCCTCAGTAAATTTTTCGATGGGTCACTTACAGCAGATCCGTGTATCTATAGACAATAGAGTTACATAGAAAACAATTCCATAATATCATACAAGCATTTACCTCCATCAAATGTCGACGAAGATTTCTCGTTGTGTGATTACGGCAGTTTTGTTTCTCAATTTCGTCGCCGTATGGGGTGCCGTCTTTGGCTGCCTCGAATGAGGTGCAGTCTCCATCCCCAACAATAACTGCCGCTTTCAACCCGAGTTGGTACAACTTGTTAAGACCTTCCACTATTATCGTCGGCTCCATATTGCCAGCTGCTCCAGAAAAGTTTTTGCGCATTTGTGCTCTTTGTCGTTGCCCCGTCGCTTGTTTAACAAACATCGCAAGCTATATGATCTTTTAGTAGCACCGTATAAAACTTTTTTGGACTTGTGACCGACGATAACAGCTCCACCAGAAGTCGATCGGTACTTGTTATTGTACGACCGCGTGCCATAGCACCCATCGACGTACACTATTGTTCCTGGGATTTGACCAGGTATCGAAGGAATCGTCGATTTTTCCTCTTCTACGGCCTTTTCAGTGGAACTAACTAAGCTCCGGTCTAAAACATTATCTAATTCTTCCTCGTCGCTCAAGAAGGATTTGAAAGATATCCAAGGAATGTCAGCTGCTGCCAATAACTCTCCTGTCGTTGCATGAGTACCTCCACTCAGCAATGTTCCAACAACTAAGGACCGGCGGATTTGATATTCTTGCCGAGGATCTTCAGTTTTTCCTTGAAATAACCTACCGCATGAAACGCATTCGAAGGTCACTGTTGATACCATCGAAACATTAAATTCTTTTGCAAAAACGAATCTTGGATTTGGGCAACTTTGTGCATGAACAATACCAAATTGTAATGACCATCGCAAAAGATAGTTTATATCCACTACCCGATTTTGCGTATGTCGATTCCAAGAATCGTCTGCGTTGTCAGCAACATAATCAACAGAATGGACAAATCGTTTTATGCTAAATAACGAAAGAATAACAATATAATGCTCATTTTGTAATTAACCAGCCTGCAAAAAATCTACAACATATATTAAAAGTAATAGCATTATGAGTTAGGGAAAAAAAATCCAAATGCACTTCCATAATTATTAACTTGGAGCCAGAGCTGGTAAATCTCACGGCCATCATGTGACGATGACAAAACAGGCCTTCTCACTATCACGAGAAGAAACGAACTATCACGAGCTTTCTTGTCATTCTCACACCATCATTCGATCCTGAGATATTTTCCCATACGATTTTGTTTTAGCAATATTTTACTAGTTTGCATAAAATTTGCCAAGCAATAACATGTTATCGACAAAGTGGAAACTGCTTTTAAGTTTTGTGATAAATCTCACAATTATACCAATAAATGTGTTTGTAGGAGTGATGACCAAAACACTGTCACGTGTTGTCATGACGAAAAAATCGATGAGAATTTGAAGAAAAACTCCATCATCGTTTTCTCGCCCGGTGAGATTTTCAGACGTATTTTGGTAAAAATCATAGGTCATTTTTCAACGAAACTGACATTTGCTAATCCTGCTTGGAGCTTTCAACTTCAGTTCAATTTGTTTCTCCCAGTGATTATTGAAATTAAAATATGACCATGGATGAAAGTTTGCGTAGAGAAATCATTTAGATCTGCAAATTGAAGACAAAATAAGCTTACCTGTCAAAGTAAATCAAAGTTAATAGTAAATCAAAATGATACTGCAACCAAAAGCCATAAATAAACATAGATTTCAATAAGTTCTGGATTTGGTATCTTCTTACAAAAAAATGTGTCAAATGGTCACAAAACGTTTACAAATAACCTACTGAAGAAAATTCATAAATTTTGATACCCATATTGCAAGGGTTTACTTCAGAAAATGTTGTTGACCACTCTACTCCTCGCGGGAACCTGTTTTGGAATTACCGGCTCAGGAACAAACGGTCACTTCAAGGCCTACTTGTCTGGTGAACTCAGGATTACAAGGAACAAACGCTTGAGAAAATTACAAGCAGTTCGATACACATATTATTATGGTTCCATTGAAAAATGCCTATGACCAGCCACGGACCTTGGAGAACCTACTCCGGACTGGCCACTTAAAGTTTCATATATCCGATGGACCCAAAACAAGAAAAGTCAATCTGCTGAAGAAATTTAAAGAAGTTTGATACCCATATTGCTGGATTTCTACCAAAATCCACGATCAGTATCATTACAACAGGACATGCCCGAGAAAATTCGGATTTTTAGAATTCAAGGTTTTCGAAATGGTCCATCAAGATAAGTAGACTTGATAGAAGAGAAAATTTTCAATCCAAGGAGTCCAAATCTGTTGAAATCGGTTGAAAATTGCTGGAGATGTAGGCATTTTAGTTTTGTGGAAATCATTGAAATATCGCGAATTGAAATCCAAAAAGGTACCCGGGTACCCTGACGGACACACAACAGTTAAACAAAATTTCAACCTCATGTGCCTGAAATTAACCTGATATGAAAAAATAGGCAATACAAGGAAATTAATGTGAAAACAATGATCCTTTGATAAAGAAAATGACTAACGTAAACTCTGTTACTAATACAACCTACTTGGGAATGTCTATTCTATTTCTCAAAATGGTGTTTCCTAAGCGGGCCATCCGTGTCCTATCTATAATGTACATGCTTGTCATGCTCGTCAGCCATGGTCAGCTTGAGATATCACCACCTCTCTGCGTTGGTATTCCTTCCAAATACTGTGCTACATAACTAGATTCAAGCGCCAGCCCAAGCTTGGCCCAAAGCCGGTATGGAATTAAAACTCAAAATTTCGTATGATTTTTACAA